>JBBYHM010000024.1:2057997-2095352 GCA_038381775.1 Adansonia rubrostipa | reverse complement strand
CAATACATAATATTGTAATAATAAATTATTTAAAAATTAATTCCATATAACAAATTAATTTTATAGATAAATATAGATTTTAATAAATATATTTAATATTATATTATAACAAAAATTTACTTAAAAATAATAATTTAATACTTTACTTTTTAAAGCATTAAATTATGTAAAAGTGATTATAGTTAACATAAAATAAAAAATGATGTAAAATATATTCAAACTCGAACTTGTATTGCAACCAAACTCGAACTTGAACCAAAAAGGTTTGAACCTAAAAAAAGTAAACCCGAATAAGCTCGAACCTGAGAAAATCTAAGCTCGAAAGAGTCGAAACCTGAAATAGGCTCGAACTTGAAAAAAACCAATCCAAACTCGGTCGAACCCGTCCAATTGTCACCTTTAATTATTTGTCTCATTATCTATTTTATTGATAGTGAATGGAAATTGCATAAAAAGATCTTGAATTTCACTCCTATTCCTAGTTATTCAAGAGATGTGATTGGAAAATGTACTGAAAAATACTTGCACGAGTGGGGAAAAGATAGGGTGCTTAAAATCATAATAGATAATACTAGTTCCAATGACCTTGCAATCAAGTATGTGAAGAAAAGACAAATTTTGTAAAGAAAGCATTTTAGAGAGTACTTACCTTCATATGAGGTGTTATCCACAAAAGAGGGTTTACAAGATTTGGATGATTCAATGTTTCAAATTCGCTTTGCTATTAGGTATTTTAGATAATCTCTTGCAAGTTGCAAAGATTTAAGATTTGTGTGGAGTGAGAAAAAATAGAGAGCAAAGGTTTAGTGTGCTTAGATGTTGAAAGTAGTTGGAATTCAACATTTTTTATGTTAGAGGCTGCTTTAAAATTTGAAGCAGCTTTTGATAGATTGAAGGAGCAAGATTCCTAGTATAGAGATGAGCTTCAGAGTGCAAAAATGAGAGGTTTTCTAATTGGGTTAGATTAGGAGCATGCAAATGCTATATTGCCTTTCTTGAAAGTGTTTTATGATTTCACTTTAAAGTTATCTAGTTCTTTATATGTGACTAGCAATGATTATTTTTGTACTGTGTTTGGTATTAATGAAAATTAATGTTAAGTTGAATGATCCAAACCTAAGCATAAAACTAATGGCTGCTAATATGAAGGAGAATTATCACTAGAATTGGGGAAATATTAGAAAACTTAATCCATTGTTATTTATTTATGTGATTTTAAATCCTAGGAATAAGATGGATTATGTAATCTTTGTGAATAAGGAGGTTTATGATGTTGACAAAGCTGAATACTTGTGGAAGATTATGAAACAAACTTTGACTTATTTATTTGACCATTATTGTTTATTGAGTGGTACACCGTAGGAAGAACTAGTTGTCAGTTGCAAACCTGCTATCACTAGGGTAGAGAATGGAGAGTTTGTTGACATCATTGCTTATTCAAAATCAAAATTTGAAAGGAAAAGGACAAAATGTGAATTTAGAGAGGGCAAATCTGAACTGGAAAGGTATTTAGAGGATAAGATAGAGGCAGATTATTAGAAATTTGATGTAACAGATTGGCGGAAGAATAGAAGTTGGACTTATCCCATGCTTTCTTTGATGGCTCGAGATATTTTGGCCATTCCTATGCCACCAACAACTTCGAAACTGGACACCCGGGTCAGCCTATTTTATAGCCTGGTCGTATTTTGGGTCCATTCCTTTACCTTTCACTCCGGCTAATAATTTCATTGCCTTATCTTCGGTGGATAAATCTGTTTCAGAACGGGGTCTACTCAATCAATGATCTTTAACCACCAACTGGTAAAGTAAAGGGAGGACCAGAGCAGCCATATAGGGCTGTTTTACATCGATAGCCGGTAAAGACAGATAGTCAGACCTACCAATCTAGTTAATAAGGACCCCCCGGACCTGAGCAAGATGCAAATTTCCCGCCAGCCCTGCAAGACTGGCGGAATGCTCTGGAAACCAATTCACTTGAGTGAGACAGAGGAGAGTGGAATTTCGTGCGTTATGTGTTAAGGGTTTTAGCAAAGAAGGTTGTGTTCTTGATCCATTTTCATAGTTCCTTAACTCCAATAATTATTGAATACCTTATTTGTGTACAAAATTGGATCAAATCTTCACTTGTACTAGTTGAGGAAAAAAAAAAAAAAAAACCTTGAGGATATAGAAGACACTGAGAATAGTAAGTTAGTTCACCGACATTCTACAATTTAAATATATCTAATTATTGTTATTAGCAATTTACTAAGCTTTCTAATATTTTGACTTGTCATAAGTTACATGGATTTAGTCGATAATGAAACAAAGATGGTTACTGATGATTGACTTATTTCTACAAGGTAATAAGTTATAGAATTTTGATTGTTGAAATTAGTTTAAAATCCAAACTTTGGATAAATTTATTACTCTTCTTTGTATGCTTCTTTACCTATCTTAATATTCATTATTTTTTTTCCTTATAGACTTAAAGTGTTTAAGCCCAATGCCCGATAGACTAACTTATTATACGTGACTCTTTTTGTATAATTAGGACTAAGATGATGGATTAAACTAATGTACAAGTGATTCTTTTTTTTTTTATTTGTCATTATGATGTGGATGAGACTGCATTTTGTACAATCTACTAATCAGTGATTAATTTAACTGGTTTGTTTTTGTAATTAGTGTGAAGGATGGAGCATACATTATCTATTCGCTTCAAGCCTTTAAGAATTTTCTCTAATGATCTAATGATTATGTAAAACGTGAATGATCAGCTTACTCTATTTAAATGTTTTTGTGAATGATTATATTATTGATCTCTTAGTCCATTATTTAAATGTGAAAATGAATTTGGAATGTATTATGATTCTATTATTGATCTATTTATTTAAAGATGAAAATTAATTTGAATAATGAATGTGTGCATGATTCTATTGTTTTTGTGAAATGGGTTGTGAAAAAGAATATGGAATTTGCTTATTTAAATGATTTATTTTAGGCTTAAATCAATGTAAGAAAAAAATCCAATCTAAGTGTATTTTTTTAACTGGATTTTAGAAAGCCCATAATTATCAAAAATTGTTTTGCTGAACTGAACCAAACGAAAATTATCGGTTACAAGTATCTTGGTTTTTACCCCATGCAGCTTCGGTTTAAAAAAAAAAAATTAAATAAAAATAAAATTGAGTAGTTTGATTAATTTTTTAATAAAAAATCCAACGGAATCGAATACTCCCCCAATTCACATCAGCTATTCCCCTCCCTAGAAAAATCCTTGCCACAACTGCCAAAAGAAGGAAAGAAAAATAACAAAGTAAAAAGAAAAGAAAAAGTAAAGAGAAAGATAGTGGTCTAGAGAGGGGAAGCAAGGTTTTGGAGCTGTTAGGGGCTTCATTGTATATTTTCCTTTCTCTTTTGTGTCTATGTCCCTTTTCTATCCTCATTCATATCCATTTTAGTAAGCCTCCTTTATGTAGCCATGACCAATATACTACGAAATCATGCATTTCTTTGAGGATATATAGTTTAATCTTTGCCTTTAATGAGTTATGATGATAATTTGGTGATCAAAATGATTCCTTTTAATGCTCTTTTGTTTGGCCAGCATGTATCTAGGCTTTAGTGTACTTCTGTTTCTTGATTTGTTATGCTTCCTGGCATTCCATGTCTAGATAATATGTCTTGGTGTTGATTCATACCTTTGATTGTATTTTGATCATGAAATGCTTGCTAGATATCTTTTAATGATGCTTGTTTCATGCCTCAGGTGCTTGATATTTTGACTTGATTTTAGTTTATGAAGTGTTTGATCTAATGCTTCTTAAGTGTGCCTTGATTAAATGCTTTGTTGTTTTTTGAGGAAAAAACCCAAGTAAAATAACATTTATCCTACATAATGGGATTCATGTAGGCTTAGTATTTCTAGGTGTTTTAATCTTGGGAATAATTAAGCAGGTTGCGTTTAGATTCATGGTTCTAACAAGGTCAAATAAAATCTATTTTATGGCCCTTAAATATATATATATATATATATATATATATAGGTTTCAAAGTGCTTGATGAAAAGCTTGAATTTGAGCCTAGTGTTGTGACTCAATCTCACTGATAATGGATTGTCACTTGCCCACATTTCTCGGGGCTTTAAATGGATCTGTACGTGACCCCAATTCGTGACTAGCAAGACCCAAACTAAAAATTGCCTTGTTCTAGAATTGGTAGCGGCATAACCCTGTTTTGAAAATTTATTTCCAAGTCGTAAACAATTTTTCCAATTTTTTTGGTATTTTTCCTCAAAAGGTATTGAATTACTTTTTCGATGGTATCTCGATTGTCTTCAGACAAGCACATCTAGGGAAGTTATAATTTTTTGAAAATTTACTGTTTGAAACCACTAAGACTAACAATTAGACTTTATTACAAGCCATTTCTAGCTCACCATAATTTTTTGTGATTTTTTAAATATTTTTCCTGAAAACTAAATGAAATTGCATTAACGACTTCCAAAGTCTGCATGAATTTGAGGCAATTTTTTGAAGTTTATTGCACCTTTCTCTTCACCTATTGTCAGTGCTAAACCAAATCTAACTTTAAAAATTATTTTCTCCTAGAAGGTAATTTTCTAACATTTATTGAATATTTTTATATTAATCCTCATTGAGTTTCTTTTTCAATAGTATCTTATTTGCACCTAGAAACCATTGGATTAACTTAAATAAATTTGGGAAGGTTGAGAACGTAAAACTCTCCTTTTTTTTTTTTAACTTTTGCCAAGAAATTTTTTGAATCACCATTTTAAGGCATTTGGATGCCTTGAAACGATTCTAATTAGTGTTTTGATAAATTTTCGAGTCATGTGTGGATCCCATTAGGCTTAAATTGAAGCCTAATCATCCTAAAAAAATTTTAAGCTTTTTATTTTCTTGTTTTGAACCAAATATCCATCCTTTCTCTCAAAATACTAATTTCATTTTCCAAAATTTATCCAATCTTTTATCTGTATGGATTTTTAACCCTGTTTCTCAAAATCTCATTAAAAATATCAAAATATTAACTCTCCTAGGTTTTTCAACCAAACCTCAATTTTTATGCCTTAATCCATTAATGAGTCAAAGCTTGTCTCAAAGTTATTAATTTGGTTATTTCCTAGGTAAACGACGACAACTACGTGATATATCCTTAATGTCCTTTATTTCCTTGTCTTGTTTGCTTTATTTTATCCAATATTTGTTATTCTCTTTTTTTGCCTTATTAACATGTTTCCTTTGTTGATGGCAATTTTGAATTCATATTTTAAAAAATTGATTTTCATAAAGATTATCGAGGTAAAGTTTTGTGTCAGTATTTGTCCAGTGCTCAACACGAAATATACTTTTCCAAATCAAAATCTGGAATTTGTTTTACATAAACTTTATGTTTCCCCATCTTCCTAGTTCACATAAAGGAGTTTAAGTTTCTATACAAACTCGAAATTTACAATTTTAAAAATGAATCATAAAGAGGATTATATAAAAATAATGGCCATTTAAAATTGAGAAAATCAAAATCAAAATAACCTATGGCTAGATGGTATCGATTTAGGGTATCATGAGGTGCAAATATCCTTTTCCAAATCAAAATCTGGAATTTATTTTACAAAAGCTCTATGTTTCTCCATCTTCCTAGGTCACATAAAGGAGTTCGAGTTTATTATAAAGACTTGGATTTTATATTTTTAAAAAATGAATCATAAAAAGGATTATATAAAAATAATGGCCATTTAAAATTGAGAAAATCAAAATCAAAATCAAAATAACCTATGGCTAGATGGTATCAATTTAGGGCATAATGCGGTGTTAATCCTTCCCCACAAATAACTAACTCTAGACCCACTTACCGAGCTTTAGTACACATCTACCTTAAAATCAAATCTTTGATTTTCATAACCTAAAGTGCTAGTTTTAATAGGTGTCTGATCATATCTAGCGTAAATAGTCAAGGGTAACTCTAAGTTTTTGGTCACTTCGTGATGGCTATTAGAAAACAATAGGATGAGTGAATCTTCTGACGGTCTTCCCCTATCCAAATGCAAGAAACACTTCTTGCTCACCTTATCATGTCAAAATCCTAATCAAGGATATTAATAAGATTATTTATGTTCATTGACAACATGTTAGGAATCTAATGGGTCACACATAATAAGCTTGAACTGTTGGATTAAATTCGGGATTTAATTAAGTATAACTTAATTAAATAAAAGGTAATTTGAATAAAAGACTCAACTAAATAAGTTCAATTATTTGAGACAAAATTAGATTTGCGAAATCAAGATTTTGTTGTGTAATTAAAACATCAATAATAAGATTGTCCTATTAAAATCATGTTTAAATTGAGACATGAAGTGTAAAGGTGGATAAACACTATTTCTAGTTGAAATAAGATTTCACCTAGACTTAGTATTTAATTGAGAATCAAAATTTCCTATTTCAATAATTTGTTTATAATCCTTTGAATATTTTATAATTAATATTAAGTAAAATTAAAATTAAGTTAAAAATAATTTTAACTAAATTATGTACTACCTAATTTATGTTTCCAAATTATTTATTTAATATTTTATAACTATTTGATAATTATATTTATTAAATAGATATTATTTATTTTTTAGAATAAATAAAATTGAATTAATTGGATTAAATTCATGGAAGCACAAGTTTGGCCCAAAAACATCTAAATTGCACCAATATCAATGTTCGTAGCTCGAGCTTATTAGGCTAATTTGATTAGCCCAATAAGAAATGGATATTCAGCCAAGGCAAAGGAAGTAATAGCTGACCACTTAATTAAACCAAAACAAGTACAATTAGTTTAACTTGTTTAAGGAGTTTTAATTAGGTCAAAACTATTCCATTCTAAATTTGACTAGGAGTAGGATTAAGCTAGTATATATATAGATATGATGGCCTAAAGGCCTTAAGAGAGAATTTTAAACTAAATTTGAGATAGGAGTCTGTTGAATATCTTGAGAAAATATTTTATAAGATAAAATTTAGATTTTCTAAAAAATATTCCAGCTTATCCATCTTCTTGAGAGATTTTGTGTTTGGTGCAAAATTACTCCATTCTTTTTTCTTGTTTCTAGTTTAATTCAAGATTCAAAGTCATCTTTTAGTTAAGGGTTGATAACTCTCCTAACTAGCACTGAGGAACCATTGGGCCTCAAGAAGTTTTCAATAGTCATCTATGTGGATAACTGTTAGAGCCAAGACAAGTGTGCTACTTATAGTCTTCAAGAATTCTTCAAAAAACCAGTTCTTAGTGCTTTAGTGTTTGGATTTCAACATCTAAACTTAAGGTAACTTCTGATCATATGGATGATTAAATGTTAATTAAAAATTTTATAGTTTACTACATGTAAAACCCTTCCTAAAGATCCATAAGGAAGTCCGATTATTTCTATGTTTATTATGTTTGTTATTTTTATCTTTATATATTGATTATTTTTGAAATCCAATGCTTGCACAAGGTTGGACTTCATGGGAAAGAGTTCCCTTCAATATTTATGTTGATACTCACTCCGAAAATAAAAATATTCAAAAAAAATTCATATTGGCATTTTATACCACGAGGTATCAAGTTGCCAAATTTATTCATTATTTTGAATTTTTCATAGTATCGAGAGTCATGCTCGTGAAATTTTTACCAGTAAATTTGTTTTAGATTTTAGGATTTCATCTTTATTATTTTTATAAATTAATATTTTAAGTAATATGTTGAATTAGTTCACTTTTATATATTCAAAAGTATTTTTGAAATTTTCTCATCTCAAAAATATGAATTTTACTTATCTATAAAATTTTTTAGTAAAATTTTTTTCAGAGTTAAAATTTTAAATATTTTCACATATTTTATTAAAATAGCTTCAATGAAGCTTTTCAGAATTCCAATTCATTTTTTATGAAATATAATTTCCATCCGTAAAGACTTTTGCTAGTAAATTTTTACAAGTTTGGAATTTTTCATTAACATTTTCTCTCTTCAAAAAATTATTTTAATTCTTTTGGGGAAAAAATTTTTATATGAATTTTTAATTGGGCCTTCCATTTAACTAAATTCTTAATTAAATTTATTATGTGAAATCTTATTTGTTGAATATATAATTTTTAATTTGTTTTTATCTAATTAAAATTTTTTTTCCAAATCATCATTAAGTCTAAAACTATCTTGATTAATCATGCATGATGAGGTTGACAAAATGACAAAATTTATTGCTTAAAGCTTATCAAAATATCTAAAAAGCAAAAAAAATCAAAAAAAATCAAAAAAATTAAGAAAAAAAAGGCCATTTAGCAAAAGGATTTCTTTTAAAGCTTGGCCTCCCCTTTATAAATAGGGGGACGATGTTTCAAGAAGAACCTAATGGCTTTCATAGCAAAATTTGGCATTTTTTCTTAAGAAATTTCAAGTTTGATCAAACTTTAAAGGCCTTAAGGTAATTTCATTATGATTTTTGCTCATTTTCTTTATTTTCCATCATATTTCATCCTTTTAGTGAGCTTAATGATCACTTCTACTCATGGATTTTGATCCATATTGAAAGGCCAAGTGTTGAAAAGCCAAATACAATTTCTTGATTTAGTTGTTAAATATGTTTTTTTTCTTAACAAAAATTTGATTTTCATGAAGAATGAATCTTTTTATTAATAGATTGTGTATTTTATTATGTGAATATGTTAATGATTATATTATTTTCCTAGGTATTTTCCTATGAAAATTTAATAAAATATGTTTATATGTCCATATTTCATTATTTTGTACATGTTGATGGTAATGTGAGTTTAGTAGAAATTAGGATATATGTTGATTATCCATGTGTCTAATGTTGAGAAATTTTTTTTGGTTGTTAATGATGATTGTGGCCTTTGAAGAAATTCTATTTGTTGTTTTTATGATATATATATATAGGACTATTTTGTGAAGTTTGAAAACTGTAGGGTCTAAAAATAATTCTAAAAAATTTTACGGCTTTGGATAGGTGTTTCCAGGCTTTAGCTAAGCCTAACAAAGGTTACTTGTGAAGTTTTATTTTTTAGGCTATTTTGTAATTATGAAAAATATAGAGACTAAATTGTAAAATTGTAAAAATTTTCCAAGGCTATATAAGCTTTGTTTGAATCCTTTGTGACACTTTTAGGGTTTTTTTTATGCATTCTTAACATCTTTTGATGCATATCATACATTTTTAGCCTTTCAGGGTTTTTTTATAATTTTATAAAGTTTAAAGCCCTATTTGTAAAAATTTGAAAAAATTATTCCAACGCTAAAAGTATTTGGCTGAATGGTTTTAATGATTTTTGATGAATTTTCAGTGTTGATTTTGATGTGTTGGATTTTTGGTTATGTGTTTTATCTCATTTAGGGATTATTTTGTAAAATTAGAAAAGTTTGAAGTCCATTTAGTAAAATTTATGTTAGAGTATTTTGGACATTTTAGAAACATTTTTAGCATTTTTAACCATTTTGGGGCTAAAGTGCAAATTTTGAAAAATTAGTGACCTCTTAGTAATTTTTGTATTTTAGGTGAAGTTTGATATCTAAGGTTTCATTTAAGGCATAGTTGGCATTTCATGATATTTTGAGTCTTTTTGGGTTACCGAGATTCTTCTATGTCGAAGGTAAATTTTAGGGATATTTTAGTAACTTACCCTAGAACTGAGTCCTTTATAATCACCGAGATACTTCCATGTTGAAGATGCATAATAAGAATAATTTCATCTTTTTATAATGATATCGAGTTGAGATACTTCTACGTCAAAGGTAGACCTTAAGAACATTTTAGAAATTTACTCTAGCATCGAGTCCTATATGATCACTAGAATACTTTCAAGTTGAAGGTGCATATGAGGGATAAGTTCATATTTTTATAATAATACAGAGTCCTTAGAATCAAGTTTTAATAGATTTCGTCCTAATCGAGTCTTATGAATAGTTTCGTTATTATTTTAACAAAATCAAAATTCTTGACAATCAAGGCTCCCAGTATATGAGAGGGGTTCTACAGATTATTTTGATAATGAGAAACCATTTTCAAAATAAAGCTCAAGATTTTTTAATTTTATAAAATATAACCTTTCGTGTTCCTCCAATCCTTCAGTAGGTTGTGAAAGATATTTTGATTTTTAAAACCTTTCGTATTCGTTTAGCTCTTTGGTGGGGTGCAAAAGTTATAATGTTAAAATTTTTCATGTTCCTTCAGTCTTCTGGTTAGGTATGAAAGATATTTTGATTTTTAAAAATATTAAAAACCTAATTTTTCTCATAAGAAATAATAAATTTAATATATTAAAAATTTTAAGATATAGGAATATAATTAAATATCTAATAATGAAACTGAATAAAAGTCAAAATTTAAATTAACATATAATTAATAAGGTATTGATTTTTGAGCATCATGAGAGGGATAAATCCTTACTTATGATTATAACTGACTCCCAGAGCCTTTCATGCATTTGGTATTATTGCGGACCTTGGAGTTTGCTATTAAGGTTTTTTAGCCCTCGAAATATGAACTTAGATAGATGACCAATCTCATGTAGCCAAAACATATTAATGGTAACTCCAAAATAAATTGTTATTTCCTAATAACTATTTAAGGTTAAGTTAAGTTAACGATTCATCTCGATGAATCAATCCTCAGAATAAGAAAAAAAATAATAATGAGATGGCCCCTAAAAATTAAAAAATAATTATATATATGTATGAATGAGGTACACCAAGTCTGGCTGGTCAGGATTCATATCCTAGCCATGTTGGAATAGCTTAGTGACTTTGCTAGGGACAAGCTAGAGAGTCATGCCTAAAATAATTTACATGTTAACTAAATTTTGATTGATTTAGTTCCAATCGGTATTTAACTAGAATTCTCGTTGTTGTCAAAACAAAGTTTTTATTATACTTTTTATTTATATGGAAATTTTGACATCTATTACTCATAGTTTTCACTAAACCTTTGTCTCTTTTGCAATGTTATTTTGATGGGGCATAAGATAAGGATTTTTATTATTTTTAAAAGATTTGAATCATAAAAGGTTTGCTTGTTTCCCCAAACACACTATACACATGTATGTCATTGAACTTTCCTTTAGGCATATAGAGGGGGCATAGGTTACCCAATATTTTAGGAAACGGTGAAGCAGCTCTGCCTTTTGAGGTGTTAGTCTCTATTTAGGCTGGTGAAAAACCTACTGTGTGTAAGTTCTTATGCCTGCCTGAGGTGTTAGCCTCATTAGGGCATGGAAGATGCTCCCACTTGAATTGAATCTTTTTTGACATAAACTCGCAATGGGAAGGATTAAGTTAACTCATTAGTTCTTGTCAGACTCGAGGAACAATTCAAAACCCATTTAGATGTCCAACCTGAACTTCATGTAATGAACTAGAGCCATACTTAATTTTAGAGGTTATCGAATTAGGAACATGTAGGGGAATGCTTCTTACCCTTTCCTTTTTATTTTATGTTTGGAGCATAGAAATTAGGAGATGATAATCAAACGTTATCCTTTATGGTGAAATTTTTGTTTCATCTCAGAAGATGTCGTCGTTGTTTTAATTCACATATCAAGTGATGATAAACGAACATTATCACCTTAAATGCAATTACTTCTTTTTACCTTGCAAGCCATTATGCAACCTTTAACTACATGGTCTAGATGTGTAGGTCAAGCAATGATGTTCATACATCATCATCGATGACAAGACCTTTTTATTTGCCCTAGTGGGTGTCGTAATGCCTAGAAGGATCTGCTCGGGGCAAAATTTTTCTAAAATTAACTATTAATTTTCTATGCTAAACTTTTTTTTCTTTTTTTTTCTGTATATTGTTTTACCATAATAAATACATGGGGCAATGATGAACAAATATTGTGCCACCTTTAATAGGATTGATAATTTTTTCTTAAGGGTAGAATAAAGGTGGAATAGCAAGGAGTCATTAGATGGAAGATACTACCTGATAAGAAGAAATACAGGTGCAAATTGCAAGGTTGATAGTACTATTTATGGCAAGGGAGCTAGTCTACCAGCACCCAAAAAGCATTACCAACACTCCTGCTAGGGCATCTAAAAGATAACAACTAGAAAGATCTCGGTTAATGTTCAAGGTACAGATGGAAAACACACAAAATACATACGTGCTTGAAGCTAATCCAACGTTGGTGGAAATAATGATAGTTAAAGAAACAATTCCGAAAATATTAATCCAAGAAATTAAAGGAATCACCCTAATTCTGTTGCTGGTAGCAGAAAAGCAACCTTTATTTTGAAAAGCCCTTATCTATGAATTGACATCATTTTGTGAAGCATGCATGTTAAATGTTTTAATGAGATAAGAATGTTTCCAAAAAAAAAAAAAATCAAATGTTTTAAAAAACATGATGATAAAAGGTCTTGAGCATACTAATGATCAATGTTGAAAATAAACTTAATAAGCCCTTGTCTTTGAATTGACATCATTTTGTGAAAAAAACATGTTTTGAATATTAAATTTTTGATCAAATAAAATGTTTCCCAAAAAGCAAAATCATGATGATGAAAAGTAGACAATACTAATGATCAATGTTACGAATGAGCTTGTACCCTTACATTCATTTCCCTATAAATAAAATCATTGTCTTTAGAATGACCCAATGCTTATAGAAATAGCATTGAGTTTTCAAATCTATGATTCCCTAAGCAAAGAATGATAGAATGAAACTTCCAAAGATTTATGGGTTTCTTTGAAAATCAAACAAATGAAATGTTCTTCCACGGAATCTAATCATGGAAATTGGATATATGCCAAGATTATCCCCAAAATCCCATTTCTTTCCAATAGCCAAAGCATGAATTTCATGACCATCCCTTAAAAGTTGCTCATAATTTTTATTTTAAGGGATGATGGCTAAGCAATATTGCCCATATGTCTCTAACAATACTTTTTTAAGCTTTGCACTTTTTGATTATTTTAAATATAGCTAGCTGTCTGTCATTGCAAATCAAACATTGAATTATCCTTGCAAGCATGAATCCTTGCATGACTTGATTTCCCATTGGTGATAAACTATAGAACATGCTTGCAAACCAGACAAAAAAGAGGAAGGCATGCATGAATTTTTGGGAAAAAAAAAAGAGAAAAGAGAAGGAGAAAAAGAAAGAGAAAATCTAGATATATTATCATGTGATTAAGATGCTTAATATGTTTCCAAAGAATTTTTTTTGAGTAATAACCTTTAAGTTAAAATGGTTGTGTTTGAAGTGATAAATGGCCTTCTATCATCACCCTTTCATAGTTACATAAAATTCTTTCATTTGCTACCACCTTTGAGCCTATTATATCTTTTGAAATCCCTGATCGTAGATCACCCTTCACATTGAAGGGCATGAAAAAAATTGAAGAAATGACAAACTCCTCATAAAGAGACCCTTGATTTGAGCACCCTCAAACACTAAATCTTTTCCTTTTGAACCCTGAACCTTGGCATATCTTATGTATCACGAAAAGTCTATTTTGATTAAAAAAATGATTATTTGAACTTAAAGGTCGATTTCTGAAGAAAAAATTTCTTTTGGAAAGATTATGAGTACTTCTTAATAGCATGATGATGCTATCAAAGAAAAAGAAATGGAAAATGAATGAATAAAGCTCTAAGGTGGAAATCCTCAAATGAACCATCTAGAACAAAATAAAAAAACCATTGATATCATGTATGGGAATTACTAAAATTTTAAATAGAAAAAAACTAGTTTGAAGAAATTTTGGGACATTCAAAAACCCCCAAGTATCTTAGGTTTTCAACTCTCAGTTGGAAAGACCTTTGTAAAATTAAATCCATCCTTTTTCCAACTTGACCTTCTATTCTTAAACCCTTCACAGTCAGTTTTGGTACCTATCAAAGTGCTAATAATTGAGAGACTTAAAGGAACATTGAATTTGTTTGATTGTCAAAGAAATTCAGACTTTATACAATTTGATCCATTCATGCATAGGAAAATAGGGCATGTATCCTATCAATCTTGAATTTAGGGCCAACCCAAGTTTTTTAAGCTTTTCAACCCATTTTGAGAAAATCAGATTGTCACTAAGGAAATTTTTTAATAAAAGATCATTAGTATTTAAAAAATTTAAACATCACATGATTTTAGTCCAGAGGTTTTAAACAAAATACATTTTTTAATGAGATAATTATTTAAAAAGTTGAAAAGTTGTCATGAAAAGAGAAAAAGGTTCTCTCGATTAAAGAGCATTAAATCGGGATGATACTTAACCCAAAAGAAGGAAAAGGATATAAAAGTTTGAATTTTAAAATCATTAGGACAAGATGATTACAAAATATTAAAAAAAGTGATCTTTTCTAGGGCATGGGAGGATCAAAGTATGTCCTGATATGAAATCAATGAAAGAAATTAAGTCAGATATGAAAGATAACCAGATAAAGTTTCAATTTTCACATCGTCCATAGCACATGCTTCATCTGATGCTTGATACTTGCATCATTTCATGATCACCTACACCATTTAGGAGATATTGGCATTACATCATTTCCTAAGCATATACCCTTTTCATGGATACTTGTATTTGCATCGTTCTAAAAGCATTTAGATCATTCTCAACACTAGTGATTTGCTCATTTTCATCATTTGATTTCTTCAAATAATGTCATTATTTTGTGATCATTGCATTATCATGCTTGATTAAGTAATAATAATTGCATCAATCATTGACCAATCACATGAAAAACAAGTTTTTGGTGGCTATATCCAAAGCATTTAAAAGAATTTGTTTAAAAACAAGTCTTTAGTGGCAATAACCAAAGCATTCAAAGGAATTTGTTTAAAAACTAGTCTCCAATGGTGATATCTGAAGCATTCAAAATACTTGGTTTAAAAGCAAGTATTTGGGGGCGATATCCAAAGCATTTAAAAGAATTTGTTTCAAAACAAGTCCTCGTTGATGGAATTCAAAGCATTTAAAAGAATTTGTAGACTTTATTTTCAGTGATGAAATTCAAAGCTTTATGACAAAGGAAAAAAAGGAAAAATTTGGGAACAATAAGGCTCAGATTGATGAGGCCTCACGTATATATGAGAAGATTAAGAAAAAAAATTGGCAACAATGAAGCTCAGATTGATGAGGCCTCACCTATATATTAAAAGATCAAGAAAAAGAAATTGGTAACGATGAAGCTCAAATTGATGAGACCTCACCAACATATGAGAAGATTAACCCTCATGATATGTCAAATTCTATTTCCTCTTCATTAGATCAAATAGAATGTCAATGAAGTAGGTTTTAAGTCAGCTCCATTTGATTAGGAAAAAAAATTTATGGAGTTTTCAATTAGCCAACCCGTTAGACTTAGGTCCTACCTTGGTCATCCTTAGTTGGCTATTATGGTTTCAACTTGGTCAACCTATTAAACTTAGGTCCCACCCTGGTCACCCCTAGTTGATTATTATGGTTCAGCCCTGGTCAACCCATTAGACTTAGGTTTTACCCAAGTCACTTTTAATTAACTATTATGGTTCTACTCTGGTCAACTTATTAGACTTAGGTTCCACCTCGGTTACCCTTAGTTAACTATCATATGTAGATATCTAATTTTGCTCGGGCTCTTTCCTTGACAATCCAAAAATATTCGAGATCTAGAATTTAGTGGCCAACCAATGAAGGTTGACATATCAAGGGAAATCGACATTTTCAAGACCTTTGTAGTCATATCTAAATGGTCATAGTGCAAGTGACAAATTAGTGCCATTTCAAACAAGCTTGGATAAAAAAACAAATATCGAGGTAAAATAATTAACTTTTAACTTTATACTTGTGAAATTTTAAAATTTATTTTTGTGAATGTTATCAAGGTCAAATTTTTTATTTTTAGGAATTTTTTAGAATTTTTTGTAAAATTTAGGAAGTTAAATATCATATATTTTTATCGATACCCATGAAGTATTTATGCCGATACACATTCCAAAAAATCAAAATATACAAAGAAATTCGTATTATCATCTTTTTACCATGAGATATCAAGTTGTCAACTTTGGTACTTAAATTTGAACTTTTCGCAGCACCGTGAGTATCATACTTGTAAAATTTTTCCAAATAAAAATTGTTCCAGACTTCAAGTTTTCATCTTTATCATTTTCATAGATTAGTATTTTAACTAATATGTTAAATAAAATTCATTTTTATAAAATTTGAACATATTTTTTTTAGAATTTTTTCGATTTCAAGACATAGAGTTTTCTACTTCATAAATTTTTTTGGAAGGATTTTTCTAGGTTTATAATTTTTAAAATTCTTAAAATATTATTTTTAAATTCATATGAAATTAGTTTTTTAAAATTTAATTTATTTTATGAGTTTTAGGTTTTTTTTTTTAATTTTTTCTTTTTGAAATATGGAGTTTTTAACTACGTAAGATTTTTTAATAGGATTTTTCTGAGCTTATAATTTCTAAAATTCCTCAAATACTATTGTTAAATTCTTATTAATTCAATTTTTAAAAATTTAAATTATTTTAGGAGTTTTGCATTTTTCCAAATAATAATTTTTTTGAGTAGAGGCAATTCTCATAAAATTTTATGATTTTGGCATTTTAATGGTTTTTTTTCTAAACATTAAACTTGATTTTGTTATTAGAATAAATTTAAATTGATCATATGAAATTTCATTTGAAATACATAAGTTTTTAATTTTCACAATTTAATCCTTTTAATTAATTTTTATGATATAATTTTACATATTGTATAAATATCATTCAAAATTTTCCAAAGCTTGATGATGTCATGGATGACATTAGCCACTAAGAGACAAACTAAATTAATATAATTCAAATCAAAATAAAATAAAATAAAAATAAATGAATAATAAATAATTGAATAAGATAATAAAAAAGAAAAAAATGTGTAGAAACATGTAGAACCATTGGCCAAGGCAATTCTTGATGCCTTGGCTGACCTTTCCCTTCTATAAAAAGGGGTAAAAAATTTGCATTGAAAGACTTTATGCTTTAGGAACAAAATACAATGAAAAAAACACTAAAATACTTAGATTTTCAAGCTTTTCTAAGGTAAAATTCTTGCAAAATTCATAATTTTTGTTTGTTTCTTATTTGATTTCTCTTTTCAATGAGCCAAATAATACTTATGCTCAAGGATTTTGATGCATGTTGAAAGGCCAAGTATAATGGCTAGGATTAAAGTTTTTTATTTTGGTTGTTTTAGTTAACTTTTATTAGAAATAGTTTGATTTTCCTTGAGATTATTTATGATCGTTTATGCTTATATTGTTATTTTCATGTATACATGTTTTTGTAATATTTCTTAATATTTTCATGTTATTCTACATTGATTTATTCATCATTTTATTATGCTTTTATGCTTAGTAAAAATTCTAACATGTATATATGTTAATATTTATGAAAATATGTGATGAAACATGATGGTCGAATCATGTAGGGACTAATTTTGTGATGTTATGATTTTATTTAGGTTATTTTATAAATATCTAAATCTTAGGGACTAAATTGCAACAAATTGCAAAAATTTTTTAGGCCATATAAGCTTGGCCAATTGCTTGTAGGTAGCTAAGGAATGTTTTTGTTTTAACATATTTGAATGTGTTTCATGCATTTTATGCCATTTTAGGCCATTTTGTAATTTTAAAAAGTTTAAAGATTAACTTGCAAAACATGAAAAAAAATTATTTTATGACCATAGGTGTTTGGTCAAATCATTCTCATGATGTTTGGTGTGGTTTTTTTTATTTCCCATGATCTGTTGTTTATTTATGATTTTGTATTATGGAGGGACTAAATTGCAAAGTTAGAAAATGTTAAGGATAATTTAGAAAACTTTGCTTTTCAGGATTAATGTGATGTTTTTTATATATGAAAAACATTTCTAACATTCCTATGATTTTTGTGGGGGTGTAGAAATTATTAGAACTTTTTGTATTCTTTCGATCTTCCATTAGGGTACAAAATGCAATTTTAGAAAATTTAGGGACTAATTTAGAAAATTACAAAATTTTTGTTCTAAGGTGAAACCTACTAGGCAGAATTTATTATATGATCTTTATTATAATTTCCATGATTTTTTGTGATGAATTTTTTGCTTCAAGTGTATAGGGACTAACTTGCAAAGTTAGAAAATATTAGGGATCATTTAGAAAACTTTGCATTTTAGGATTAATATGTTATTCTTGATATTTTGAAATTATTTCTAATATTCCTATGGCCTTCCATAGGAGTGTAGAAATTATTAAAACTTTTCGTATTCCTCTAGTTTTTTGATATGCTACCAAATGTAATTTTGGAAAGCTTAGGGACCTACTAGCAATTTTTGAATTTTAGGTCAATCTTGATGTTCAAATTACCCATGAAGGATATAATTATCATTTCATATAATATTTTTGGACCTTTTAAGTTACCGAGATACTTATAGGTTGAAGGTAGGCCTTAAAGAAATTTTAGTAATTTTTTTAGAGCCGAGTCCTATGTGATCACTTGGATACTCTATGTCGAAGGTGTACAATAGCAGCAGGTTCATTTGTTCATGATACCATCCAGCCCTTTTAAGTTACAAAGATACATATACATCAAAGGTACCTTTTAAGGGGAATTTTAGTAATCTACCCTAGAACCGAATCCTTTATGGTCATTGGGATACTTACATGTCAGAGGTGCATAATAGGGATAGGTTCATCTTTTATAGAGTTATCCAGCCCTCTAGGTTATCGGGATATTTAGATGTCGAAGGTAGACCTTAAGGAAGTTTTAGTACTTTATGCTATAACCAAGTCTTATGTGATCATCATGATACTTATATATCGAAGGTGTACAGTAGTAATAGGTTCTCTCATTTATGATGTCATCCAATCTTTCAGGCTACTGAGATACTTATATGTCAAAGGTATGCCTAAAGGACATTTCATTATTTATTTTATTTTTTCTAAAATCGAGTCATTTAGGGTCACCCAAATACTTTTAGGTCAAAGGTGTACTTAGAGACATGTTGGTCAAATGAACCAAATTAGAGTCCTTAGAATCGAGTTTAGTACATTTTGTGCAAACCAAGTCATAGGATAATTTTTTAATATTATTAAATAAAATTGGAAGTTGTATAAATTAAGACATTGTATTCGATGTTGAAATAGTGCATGGAATTTTTCCCAGCATATGATAGAGGTTTTATGGATTATTTTAATAACGAGATATCATTTTAAAAAATGAAAATTAGGATTTTTTACAAATTTAAAAAAATAAAACTTTTGTATTCCTCAGGATGTCTAAAGGGGTACAAAATATATTTTGATTTTTTAAAATATTTCATATTCCACCGACTCTCCAACGGGGTACGAAAAAGAATGATAAAAACTCTCATGTTCTTCTAGTCTTCTGGGATGGTGTAAAAGATATTTTGATGTCTAAAAATATTAAAAACTCAATTTTCACATAGAAAATAATAAATTTGTTATATGAAATTTTATTTTTGAATATAGGAATTATAATTAAATATTGAATATAGGAACCAAATAAAAATCAAAATTTAAGTTAACATGAGACTAAAAAGGTACTGATTATCGGGCATCACGAAAAGGTCTATCTTTACTTATGATTGTAATCAACTCCTTGACCCTTTTAAGTGATCTCTCGTATGAGCGTAGATCTCAGAGTTTGTTTTAACAGTTTTGTAACCCTAGAAATATAAGCTCCGGTAGGTGACCAATCTCACCTATCAAAAATAGATTAGTGGTGACTCCAAAATGAATAGTTGTTTCTTAACGACTACTTAGAGTTAAGTCAAGTGAGCGATGCATCTCGACAATTCAGACCCTAGGCAAAAAAAAAAAAGAAAAGAAAAGAGAACAATATAGGCCCCTAAAATTAAAAGAATAATGATATATATATATATGAACAATGGGTACACCTACCATTTAAAGTAGAGCTGGTCTAGATTCGTATCTTAACCATTTTACGATAGCTTGGTAACTCACTAGGGACAGGTTAGAGAGTTAGGCCTAAAATTAATCATCTTTAAATAATTCTGATTAATTCAATTTTAATCAGTATTTAACTATAATTCCTAGTATTTTTTTTAAAATTATTATATTTTTTATTTATATGGAAATTCTATTATATATTGTTTATATTTTTCATATTTTTCACTAACCATTTTGTTTCCTTTGCAACATTATTTTATGGGCATTTAGGATAGGTTTTTATTATTTTTGAAAAAGTCAGATCATAAAAGGTAAGTTTGTTCCCCTCCATACATATTGTGCACAATCATATGCATTAGATTCTCTTTTAGGTATATGAAGAGGGCATAGGTACCTAATATTTTAAGAGGGGGTGAAATAGCTCTGCCTTTTAAGGTGTTAGCTCTTGTTTGGGCCAGTGAAAAGCTTACTGAGTGTAAATTCCTACGCCTGCCTGAGGTGTTAGCTTACTATAGGCATGGAAGATACTCTTACTTGAATTAAACCCAATTTGATGCAAACTCATGATGGGTAAGGATTAGGGTACCTTATAAGTTCTTTTCGGACTTGAGTAGCAATTCGAGAACCTACATAGATTTTTAACCCAAACTTCATGCAATGAACTATAAGGAACTCACCTAGTTAGAGCCATACTTGGTTCTAAAAGGTACCAAATTAGCTAAACATGAGGAACACTTCTAACCTTTCATTCTTACAATTTTGCTTTTTTATAAATGTACATTATGAATTTTATTTTCTTGCTTTGATTTCAAATATTGTAATAAATTTTTATTGGTGCAATTTTTAATAATTGTTACTTGTCTTTTCAAAGGAAAAAAACTAAAAAAAATTGGAAACAAAAATGAAGAAACAAAAAAATAAAAGAAAAAGAGAGAAAGAAAAGAAAAAAAAGAAAAAAGAAGAAAAGAAAAAAAAATCAAAATCAATTGGATTGATTAAATTTTTTAAACCTTCAGGTTTGTTAAAGAGAATAGAGAAGATAGTGTTAGAATTTTTCCTTTCCAATTTTGACACGATGTCCATAATTTTCATAAATGCTTGTAAATCCATTCAAACATTTATGAAGCTCATATGTTCTTATATTCATAATTCTATCCCATGAATGCTCGTAAATACATTCAATCATTTTTATATCTGCAAGGCTTATACATTCATTTGTTTGTATGTTCATCACATGCTAAATCCATTCCATTTATTGCATCAAGACATAGGTGACATGTTGGAGGCAACAATTAGCATGTTTTGGGTGAATAAAGCAATACTGTCGAATTATGATTCAAATTCCTTGGATTCTTGGCCCTAAAATAATCTCTATGTTTGATACCAGACTAATTGCCTGGCACCCAATTACTGCCATTAAATGCTCCATTATTTACTCATTCATTTATATATTTATTTATTCATTAATTCATATGTCGATTTTCCATTTATTGATATCTATACTAGGATGATAGTAAAAACTAATTTTGACAAAACATAAACATATTCAAGCAAATGAATATAAGTTTTTTTTTTTAATTTTTTTTGAAGGTGGAATAACAAGGGACTACTAGATGGATAGAGAAGACACTACTTAAAAAGATAGGTTGGAACAAATCAAAGCAAGGAAATCTGAAGCCCCAAACACTTTAAACCACTCAAGGTAGTAAAACCAAGAAAATAGTTTTGGAAAGAAGGTTTCCACAAAACCAAAACATTAATCGAAGAAATTTACAAATAGTCCTGTATCATATCAACACTCTTACCAAGGCATCCGAGGGTATTAACAGAAGGACCATCAACTAATGTTAAAGATTTACAAATGGTGAAGGACCATCAGCTAATGTTAAAGATTTACAAATGGTGAAGGACCATCAACTAATTTGCCATTAGCTATTTGCATTAATTTTGATGCCTTTTTACAAAAGAGAGTTACGAAGACTACTTTGTATGAAGAGATTTGGTAGTTCTTAACTTTATTAATGAAGAAAAGTCAGTACAAGAGCAAAGCCTTAATCCGAGAAATATGGAAATAGTTCTATATTGTAAGGCAAGTTTTACAAACTCATTACAACTTTTAAGTCAAGAATCCTATATGAAGGCCTATTAAAAATTGTATAAAGCTTGGAAATGCAGAAAAAGCTCAACCAATTAGAAAAAATCTGGGCTATTGATAGTAAAAAAAGAGTTAAAGATATGGGAAAACTTCTACTAATACCAGATCCGACTATTTTGCCAAAATTTAAAATTTTAAAGTTTCAGAAGTATGGCAGAATCGCATGTCCTCATGTATATTTGACAACATATTGCCAAAAAATGGCTACGCATACTGAAAATGAAAAGTTCCTTATCCATATTTTTTTTGAAAGTCTAACTGGGCCGGCTTTGGAAAGGTATTCTTAATTTAAAAAAAAAAGATATCTATGCAGATAGAGGGACTCGGTCTAAGTGTTTTTATGATAATATGAGCATAGGTTGGAAATTGCTTTGGATCAAGGAACCTCCAAAATATCAGAGAGAATCCTGATGAGAGTTACAGAGAATAGGCTTGTAGAAGAAAAAAGTAGCCTCATGCATCCAACCACCTCTCACTGATAGAGAATGCATGCCTACTTCATGGATACTTTGTTGCCTCCGCATTATGACAAGTTGGTTGGAAAATTTTTTTTCTAAGTTTGCAAACATTTTATTTGCTATAGAGAGAATTGAATATGGCATAAAAAGAGGAAAAATCATGGATACTAGCAAGGTGGCATATATGAGATGAGAAAGTCATCCTGTTATTAAATGCCAATAAGACATTACCGATGGAAGCTAGGATCATAGTGAGCCGAAAAATGAGGAAATCCATTTGGACTATGTCTTCACCCGCAGCCTTGCCTCGCTTAGCAACCTCAAGAAGTTTATCCACATCCTTGTAGCCCTTTATGCAAACTTTTTTGATCTAAAGTTCTATAAGGCCAAGAGACCCGAGAAATAGTTTAGGCAATTTTCCAAAAAAAAAAAAAGAAAGAAGAAAAAGGTGTATCATGCCCTACCGATTTCTTACACCGAGCTTTTTCATTTGCTCATTCAAAATCATATGATCTCTATTATCCCAGCAAAGCTTAGGAGATCTTCGTACCCAGAATGGCATAATCAGAATATCTAGTGTGAATATCAATAAGGCAAAAAAGGCCATTCCATAGAGAATTACAATGCATTTAAAGGCAAAGTCTAGACCCTTAAAGATATCAACTTGGCAAAATTCCAAGAATTGATGCTTATCAGAAATAATTGGTCCAAAGGTCATCAACCTCAAGGTAATATGCTAATCAGGGGAAATTTCCATCTTCACTTCTAAATTTGTTTGAGCATTATACATTCTGTCATAGACCATGAATTTTGTTAATAATGATTTTTAGTGATTAGGATAATGAGAACCTTTTGAACATTTTTTTCTTTGGTAGATGTTTATCATTAGTTTGAGCTTTCTTAGAAAGGTCCTTTACTTTCACATATATTATTATCCCAAACATTTAACTATGGATCTTTTACAACCATAGGCCTTTCACATCTGGATGTTCTTTTTCTATGAATTCCTTGAAGGTCGAACAAATAGTTTATGCTCCTAAAATATTTTAATATTGATAGTTTGACATATGTTAAAATAATGGTAGTAATTGCAAGATCTCCCTAATTTGGATAACTTTCACCATAATTTTCATGACACTCTTCCAAACCTTTGATTAAAGAATAATGTGAGTAAATATGAGCCCAAAATACCTTTCCCTTTAGATAAAATTTTGTTATCTAATGCCTAATAAATAAGATATGACATTCAAGATTTTCCTGTACCACATTGATTTCTTTCCGAAAGGCATAACCATGACCATTATTTATTGGTGACTAAGAAGCTAATAATGTCAAGGGCATCCATTAAGCCAATATTCTTAAAGAAAAATCAGGTGCAACATTATATTATTAAGGAACTCAAAATGATTTCTGAAAAAAATTATTTCCTAGTGAAATGCTTTCCAGGTTAAATGGCTTTGCTTGAAATGATAAATGGCCTTCTTTTCCTACACTTTCACATAAGTAAAAATTATTTCCTTTGTAGTCCCTTTTAAGCCTGATAATTTATTTTTCTTTAAACGCTAATCAAGAATCACCTTCTATGCTAGTGTGCAAGTGAAGCAAAGCTTCAAAATCAGAAGGAGAAAATTTCATCTTAAAGTTACAAATAAAATAAGTTAATTGTCATGACATAGTCAGAAACCAACCAAAGTTCAAGAAAGTTCAAGTTTCAAGTTCAAATATTCAAAGTAAAAAAATTAAGAAAGTTTAAATTTCAATTTTTTTCAAAGTATAAAATAACAAATCAAGAAAATTTAAATTTCAAGTCCCTTCAAAAGTGAGGAATGAAGCAAGCAAAAGTAGATGGAGAAATGTAGATGTGTTTTGCCTTGGAAGATATCTAGATCCAATTTCTTCTAAACAGAAATGATCATTGATTCAATTACCCTTAAACACTTGATTTGGGCCTATTTATCCTTTTCCTTCTAAACCTTAAACCAAGGCCTTCATTATGTACCTACAAAGTCCATTTTGATTAAACTTAGCTATTTGAGCTATCGGGCTATTCTAGGAAGCTCTTTTTGAATTCATCTTTTTGGAGTTTTTTGAGTACTTAATAATAAAATGAAGCAAGCTTAAATGCTGTGGAATTGTTCTTAAACTGATAAAGGTAGCTACCAAAGAAAAAAACTCTTTCTTTCTATTTCAAAAATGATTCCAAACCTATAAAAATTCCATGACCTCAACAAAAGGTTACATCAAATGCCCTAACATTGATTACTTTCAAAATAAACTTTCAGAACTTTTATACCTAACCTTAGGAATTGATGCTTACTAAAAACCTTTCAAATCAACCCTTCGAGACTTGATGTGTACTAATATTAGTTTAACACCTACCAAGCTATTGCATTTGACGATTAAAAAGATGTTATAACTTGATTGTCCACTTTTCAAGGAATTCCTATAAAAGGAGCATCACCTAAATTTGGTTTTGATAAACCTCAATCTTGTCATATCAATTTCTTCAAGACATTTTAGCACTGCCACCCTATTTATGCCTCCAAATTTATTTTTTCATCTCATTCAAAGATTTCTTGAATGTTGATCATTTATAAAAAAAATTTTAACATCATAATGAAGATAGCGTATCCATTATCCTTGATATTTGAAAATCGATAGTTGAAATTATTTTGGAAGTTTTATAGATTTTGATCAAATAAACCTTCCCTAGGTTAGAATAAGAAGGTGATCTCATTCCATAAATCAAGGAATTTTGATGAATTATGATATTTTTCATTCTATCGAAGAAGTTTATAAATATGCCTTAAACAAATATTTATCCAACTACATAAATTATATCTTTGAATCAATGAATACTAATTTGATATTCGATGTTTAATGACTTTTCAGGAATGATTGAACAATTCTCTGGAGTAATTTGTCACCTCTTTACATGATCTTATGGTCACGTAGGTGAAGAAGGCTTTAAAGAAGCTTCGATGGTAATATTTTAACCATTGAGAAATCTATCACCTTTTCACACAATCTATGATCAGATAGGTGAAAAAGTCTTTGAAGAAGCTTCGATGGTGCTATACAAACCATTAAGAAATCTATTGCCTCTTCGCACAATCCTATGGCCAGGTAGGTGAAGAAGCTTTTATAGTAACACTTAAAGTATTTAAAAATGCTTTTAAAGCTTCGATGGTGATATTCGAAGCAAGAAATCTATTGCCTCTTCACATGATTTTATGGTCAGGTAGGTGAAAAAGGCTTTAAAGAAACTTCGATGGTGAAATCCAAAGCCTTCAAAAATGTTTTTAAAGCTTCGATGGTGATATTTAAAGCATTAAAAAATCTATTGCCTCTTTACGTGATCCTATTATCAATAGAAGGAAAAGGCTTTGAAAAAATGACCTCTTCATACTACCCTATGTAAAATAGGTGAATAAGTCTTTTACAAGCCCAAGAGTAGCTGATGGTTATTGCCTAGTGAAACTGGCACTAAATCCAAGAGTACATGATGGCTAGGTCCCTTTGAAATTGGCACCAAGCCTAAGAGTAGCTGATGGTTATTATCAACGAAATTGGCACTAAGCCTAATAGTACGTAATGGTTAGGTCCCTTCGAAATTGGCACTAAGCCCAAGAGCAGTTGATGGCTATTGCCCAGTGAAATTGGCACAAAGCCCAAGAATAGATGATGGTTAGGTCCTTTTAAAATCGGCACCAAGCCCAGGAGTTGCTAATGGTTATTGCCTGGCAAAATTGGCACTAAGCCTAAGAGTAGATGATGGCTAGGTCCTTTCGAAATTGGCATTAAGCCTAAAAGTAAATAATGGCTAGGTCTCTTTGAAATTGGCACCAAGCCCAAGAATAGCTGATGCTTATTGCTTGGTGAAATTGGCATTAAGCCTAAAAGTAGATGATGGCTTCAGACTAATCCAAATTGGCACTTAAACAAAAAAAATTGATGCAGTCAATTATATATGTATGAAAAAAATGATGCAATTGGTGTATATATGTTAAATAAAAAAACTCTTTTATAAAAGCTTATATGGCCTGAACAAAATTATGCCTATTTAGTTTTTGCTTGTTCCTGATCTTTAACAACGGCCAAAGAGAGGCAGCTGTAGACACCTAATTTTGTTAGGGCCCCTTCATTGACAATTCAAAAATATTTGAGAAAAAAATTTAGTGGCCACCGAATGAAAGTTGACATATTAAGAGAAATTAGACATTTTCAAGACCTCTTTTGTCATATCTAAATAGTTATGAGTGCAAGTGACAAAATTAATGCCATTTCAAAGGTCTTACTTAACAAATCTCAGATAAAAAGACAAATATTGAGGTAAAATAATTAGCTTTTAACTTTATACTCATGCAATATTAAAATTTATTTCTGTGAATGTTGTCACAGTCAAAATTTTTATTTTTGGGAATTTTTTTGAGAATTTTTCGTAAAATTTGGGAAGTTAACTGTCGTATATTTTTACCTATACCCATGCAGTATTTATATGGATAAACATTTTGAAAAATTAGAAATATTCAAGGAAAGATTTCTATTAGCATTTTTTTACCATGAGGTATCAAGTTGTCAACTTTGGGACTTAAACTTGAATTTTTCACAATATCGAAAATATCACACTCGTGAAATTTTTCTTGATAAAAATTGTTCTAGACTTGAAGTTTTCAGCTTTATCATTTTCGTAAATTAGTATTATAACTAATGTGTTAAATAAAATTTGAACATAGAATTTTCCTATTTTCAAGATTTGGAGTTTTCTACTCCGTAAATTTTTTCGGGGAGATTTTTTTGGGTTTATAATTTTTAAAATTTTTCAAATATAATTATTAAATTCATATTAAATTAGTTTTTCAAATTTCAGTATATTTTATGAGTGTTAGTTTTTTACAAATTTTTCTTATTTTCAAGATATTGATTTTTTATTTTGTAAATTTTTTTGGTAGGATTTTTTTAAGTTTATAATTTTTAAAATTCTTCAAATATTATTGTTAAATTCATATTCAATTTTTGAAAATTCTAATTATTTTATGAGTTTTTATTTTTTTCATATAATAATTTTCCTTGGTAAGGGTTTTTCTCGTAAAATTTTACAAGTTAAAAATTTTAATGGTTTTTTTAATATTAAAATTGATTTTATTATTCGAATAAATTAAATTTATCATATGAAATTTTATTTGAGGTACCTAATTCTTTAATTTTTACAATTTAATCTTCTTAATTAATTTTTATGGTATAATTTTACGTTTTATATAAATATCCTTCAAAATTCTCTAGAACTGGATGATATCATGGATGACATAATACACTAAAAACAAACTTAATTAATATAACTCAAATCAAAATAAAATAAAATAAAAATAAATGAATAAAATAATAAAAAGGAAAAAAATGTGTAGAAATATGTAGAACCCATTGGCCAAGGCAATTCTTGATGCCTTAGCCGACTCTTCCTTAGATTTGCATTAAAAGACTTTAGGCTTTAGGAAGAAAATACAAGAAAAAAAAACACACTAAAATACCTAGATTTTCAAGCTTTTCTGAGGTAAAATTCTTAATTTTTGTTTTTTTCTGTTTTGATTCTTCCTTCTAATAAGCCAATTGAATACTTGTGCTCATGATTTTTGTTTCATGTTGAAAGGCCAAGTATAGTGGCTATTAATGTTTTTGACTTTTGTTGTTTTAGTTAATTTTAATTAGAAATAGTTTGATTTTCCTTTGAGATTATTTATGTTTGTTGACATGTATATTGTTATTTTCATGTATACATGTTTTTGTAATTTTTCTTAATATTTCATATTATGTTGTATTGATTTATTCATTATTTCTTTTATATTATTATGCTTAGATGTCTAGTAAAAATTCTAACATGTATATATGTTAATATTTATGAAAATATATGATGAAAAGAATATTTCACTGAAAAACATGCTGGCCGAATCATGTAAGGGCTGATTTTCTAATGTTTTGATTTTATTTAGGTTATTTTGTAAATATGGAAATCCTAGGGACTAAATTACAAAAAATTGTAAAATTTCTTTTAGGCCATATAAGCTTGGTCGATTGCTTGTAGGCAGCTTTAGAAATGTTTTGTGCTGAGTTTAACATATTTGAATGTGTTTTAAGAATTTTATATCATTTTGAGTCCATTTTGTACTTTTTAAAAGTTTGAGGACTAATTTGCAAAATGTAAAATAATTGCTTTGTGGCCATACGTGTTTGGCCAAATCATTCTCATGATGTTTGGAGTGGTTTTTTAGATTTTTCATGATGTATTTGATGTTTACTTATGATTTTCTAATAAGTAGGACTAAATTGCAAAGCTAGAAAATATTAAAGATAATATAGAAAAATTTGCGTTTTAGGATTAATTTGGTATTTTTGATATTTTAAAAATATTTCTAACATTCCTATGATCTTCTATAGGGGTGTAGAAATTATAAAACTTTTCATATTCTTTCGATTTTTTGTTAAGGTGAGAAATAAAATTTGAAAAAATTTAGGTACTAATTTGCAAAATTGCAAAATTTTTGTTCTAAGGCCATAGCTACTTGGTCGAATTTATTATATGATCTTTAATATAATTTCCATCGTTATGATGAATTTTGTGTTTAATTTGTATAGAGACTAAATTGCAAAGTTAGAAACTATTAAGGATCATTTAGATGATAAAAACTTTCATGTTCTTCTAGTCTTCTGGAAGGGTGTGAAAGATATTTTTATGTTTAAACATATTAAAAACTTGATTTTCACATGTGAAATAATAAAATTGTTTCATAAAATTTTATTTTTAAATATAGGAATTAAAATTAAATATCAAATATAAAAATCGAATAAAAATAAAAATTAAAGTTAACATGGGATTAATAAGGTATCGATTGTTAGGTATCATAAAAGGTCGATCCTTACTTATGATTGTAACCGATTCCCTGACCCTTTCAAGCAATCTCTAGTAGGAATGCAAATCTCAAAGTTTGTTTTAAGTGTATCATAACCTCAAAAATATAAGCTCTGGGAGGTGACCAATCTCACCTAGCCAAAATAGATTGGTGGTAACTCTAAAATAAATGGTGAACTAAGTCGAGTGAGCAATGCATCTTGACAACTCAATCCCCAGACCAAAAGAAAAAAGAAAAATAAGAAAGATAACAACATGGCCCCTAAAAAAAATTATATATATAGGAATAATGAGTGCACTCGCTATTTTAAGTGGAGCTAGTCAAGATTCCTATCCAAACCATGTTGTGACATCATGGTTCCACCTTAGTTACCCCTAATTGACATCATGGTTCTGCCTTCGCTAGCCCATTAGACTTAGGTTTTGTCGTAGTCAACCTAGTTGACTGTCATAGTTCTGCCCTTGTCAACCTATTAGACTTAGGTTCTACCTTGCCACCCTAGCTGACTATAATGGTTCTGCCCTGGTCAACCTATTGACTTAGGTTTCGCCCCAGTCACCCTTAGTTGACTATTATAGTTCCACCTTGGTCAACTCATTATAGCCCTGGTCACCTTATTGATTATCATGGTTTTGCCTGGGTTAACCCATTAGACTTAGGTATTGCCGTAGTCGCCCCATTGACTATCATGATTCCACACTGGTCAACGTAATAAACTTAGGTACTGCCTTGGTCACCTCGTTGATTGTTATGTTTCCACCCTGGTTAACCCTTTTGACTTAGATATCGCCTTGGTCACCCAATTGGCTATTATGGTTCCACCCTAGTCAATGCTGTCTAACGTAGGTATCGCCCTGGTCATCCCATTGACTATTATGGTTCCACCTTGGTCAACCCTTTAGACTTAGGTTTTGCCTTGGTTAACTCCCTACCTTAATCTAGGTTTCCTTTTTGGATATTTTGCTTTAATATATATCTTTTTAGTTTACTTTATTTTTCTAGGACTATACAGCCTAAATGAAATCATGTCTATTTAGTCTTTGCCATATTCCTGATCCTTAGTGACGGCCAAAGAGGGACAGTTGTAGACACCTAATTTCATCTAGGCCCTTTTTTTCATAGTTTTAAATTTTTGAGATTGAGAACCTAGCAACTGCCTTGGTAGAGGTCGGGCTTCTTCAAGCAAAGTAGGCATTTTCAAGACCTATTTGATCATGCCTAAGTGGCCACATGTGCACATGATAGAAAAATTGCCATTTTGGGGGTCATAGAGAACAAATCTTAGATAAGAAAAATGAATATTAAGGTAAAAAATTATTTTTTTAAATTTATGCTTTTGAAATTTTGAAATTCACTTATGCATACGATGTAAAGGCCAAATGTCCATTTTAGAGATTTTTCGAGTTTTTTCAAAAAATTTGACAAGTTGATCGTGATATATTTTATGAATACCTATGTAGTATTAGCACTAAAAACATTAGTTTTTAACTTTCTTCTTTCCAAATTTTGAAATGCATTTTTGCATATGATATCAACCATAGTTTCTATTTTTAGGATTTTTTAAGATTTTTTTTATGAAATTTAAAGAGTTAACTGTCCTATATTTTTACCAAAACCAATTGCTATTTATGTCGATACTCACTCCTAAAATAAAAAAATATTCAAGAAAAATTCATATTATCATTTTATACTATGAGGTATCAAGTTGTCAAATTTATTAAGTAATTTTGAATTTTTCACAATACCAGAGTGTCATGCTCGTGAAATTTTTACTTAAAAAAATCTATTTCGAATTTCAAGATTTCATCTTTATTATTTTTATAAATTAATATTTTGAGGTAATATGTTGAATATATTTTTGAAATTTTCTCGTCTCCAAAGTACAAACTTTTCCTATTTGTAAAATTTTTTAGTAAAATTTTTTGACAATTTAAAATTTTAAATATTTTCACATATTTCCATAAAAGAGCTTAGATTTAACTTTTTGGAATTCCAATTAATTTTTATGACATATAATTTTCATCTGTAAGTATTTTTACTTGTAAAATTTTATTAAGTTTGAAATTTTTAAGTATCCTTTCGCGCCCCAAAAATATTATTTTAATTCTTTGTTCCAAAATTTTTTGTATGGATTTTTAATTGGGCCTCCCATTTGATTAAATTCTTAATTAAATTTATCATGTAAAATTTTTTTTCTTGAATATACTCTTTTTAATTTGTTTTTATGCAACTGAGATTTTTTTTTTTCAAATTATAATGAAATCTAGAATTATCTTGATTAGTCATGCATGATGAGCTTGACAAAATGACAAAATTTATTAATTAAAGCTCATCAAAATACCTAAAAATTAAAAAGCATAAAAAATCAAGAAGAAAAACATGGACATTCTGCCAAAGGATTTTTTGGAGCTTGGCCAAACCTATCTTTATAAATAGAGGGAAATGCTTAAAACCATTCGGCCAAGTACCTTTCACCTTGAAACAATTTTTTCAAATTTTGTAAATAGGCTCTTAAACCTTCTAAATTTGCAAAAAGGCTCCAGAAAGCTAAAAACGTATGATATGTATCAAAACATCTTAAAATGCATGAAAAACACTCTAAAAGTGTTGCAAAAGATTTGGCCTAATACAAAAATGTCTTAAATAACCTTTGTTAGGTTCAGTTTAGGCTTGGAAACACCTATCCAAAGCCTTAAAATTTTTGAAAAAATTATTTTTAGGCCTTTACAATTTTTAAACTTTACAAAAATAGTCCTAAATATAATAAAAACAAGAAATAAAATTTCATCAAAGGCCATAATCATCATCAACAACCAAGAAAAAATTTTCTCAATATAGCCAATCTTACATCATCATCAACATGTATAAAATCATGAAATATGGACATATTAACATATTTATTTAATATTCACAAGAAAATACCAATGAAAATAATTTAATCATGAACATATTCACATGATAAAACACAAAACACAAAATTTATGTATTCTTGATGACACTAATATGACATATTATTGGTCGTCTATCTCTATCGTTTTGCAAGGAGGAATCCTATTACCAAATGTGCTAAAATATTATATTAACCAAACCCCCAATGTCTATATGTAACCTCATAATGTTTATAAGTATATTACTATATACAAACATTATTTTTAAAGATTCTTTATATAAATATATTACTATAGAGGGCCATTGGGTTTGAGTGAAATAAGATTACAAAAATTAATGGGATTACCCCTTACAAGATTACAAATACACATTCCCATCAATTTGACATGCATGTGTTTGGTTCAAATCCCTTCATTCGAAATTATAGTGTTTGGTTGGCTAGTAATGTGAAATTCAAAAGTGACCAGATTACTAAAATATCCCTAATCTTATAAATAAGAAATTTGTTTTTCTTTTCAACACATAATCCTTATTCCACGGATATTATTTGCAATTAAAATTTCAACAACTAATAAAATATTGTTTAAGCATAAATAAACATAACCATACACAATTAAATTGATCAACAAGAAGCTTTACCCTACATAAGTTGTACAATTTTACAAGAAAATTGAAATAATTTGTTAATATGCAAAATAAGTAAAGTTGTAAAAACTCCAATAAAAAATCCCATAATTAATATTTTATTATAATAATAAGTAGAACGAGATGCATGATTGCTATCGTTCATATCATTTAAACTTCTTTAAAACAATTCTTCTTGTTTTTCTATTGCATTTCAATTTCAAAAATACTTTTTTAACATCTCTTTGATCCTTATACATCTTGTGACGGGCTCCAGAATAACCTTAAACTTGTAGTTTAGCTTTATCCCAAGTATTATAAATATCTGGCCTATGTCCATAAAAAACAACACAATATTTTCCAACCATTTTCAAGTAGCCTAAAAACATAAAGAAATTATTGGGCCCATAAAAAGGCAAACATAAGAATTGACTCATTTTATGTAAGTGCGAAATGACCAACAAGTGCATGTATGCTTTATAACAATTTTTATTAAAGCCTCTGTTGCACAATCAAATGAATGGCAACAAATTCATGTAGCACGAATTCTAGCTCTCAACTCATAAGCATTTTTATAGCAACATACTAGTATCAAATATCGTACACAGATAAGGCATTCATCGGAAAAAAACATAGGCAGGAACTGAAAAATAAAAACAATAGCATTTGAAACATATTCTCCGTCATCTCCAATTGCAAAATAAGAACAATTAAAACCAAAAATAAAATGCAAACTGTTAAAAACTTTTATCCGAACCAAAGCATCACTGGCATGAACCAAAACAAAATGCAAATAGTTAAAACCTTTTAACCGAACCAAAACATTGTAGGCATGAACCAAAATAAAATGCAAATAGTTAAAACCTTTTAACCGAACCAAAACATTGTAGGCATGAAGCAAAAAAACATCAGAGACAATCATAGACCTAAAATATCAAATGTAGAACAATTCATAAACCATACTTATTGTGCACCATTATTTTTTTTTCCACCATAACAAATGCAGAACAATTCATAAGCCGTATTATTTGCTTTTGTAAAGTAATTTCATTCTCTACCATCATTTTTCTGTTGGCTATTTTTAGCACTAATTCATAAGCCATATTCATAATCCAAAATTAAAAATCATTCAATTAATTATTGAGTTAATCGTGACTAAGCAAATAAGAAACAGGGCATCAGAAACTGGTTATTATAAAGTTAATTGCAGGTAGTCAAGGAAACAATTCCTAAAATTGGAAGAATAAATCATTAATTTTATTAAAAAAGATGCAAAATTGATTAACAGGAAAGAGGAATTTAATACAAGAAGGGAGCGGAATCTTTGGTGGAAAGAGAGGAATTAAGGTGAGAGCTATTGCTGTCACTTTCGAACCCCACTGCTGCCGTAGTTAAACGCGCTGGCAACTGAGAAGCCGTAAGCTCAACTGTTGAGAGAGACATAAGAATGGCTAGCTCAGCGCTAAGAGAGAAAAAGCAAAGCACATGGGCCGTTTTTCGATAGAGGAGCTGGCTTGGGTCGAATGTTGATAGAGAGATAAGAATGGCTAGGTTCGTGTCGAGAGAGGAAAAGCGACGCACTTGTGTCAATTGTTGATAGAGGAGTCAGCTTGGTCGACGTCAAAAGAGGAAAAGAGAGGAATCGGAGAACGACAAGTTGAGAGTTGGAGAGACAGTTGAACCTTAGGTTTTTATGTTTAGTGGTTTAGGGTTGTGCTTAGTTACAAAAATAAAGGCAAAATGGTTTGAAAGGTTAAAATAATAAAGGCATAAAAGAAATAAATGTTACATTGCCCGAGTAATGTAACAATATCTACCTCTAATATAATTGAATCGTATCACTGTAGATAATTTAACATCACTTAATTGCAATAATATTTTGAACCAAATGAGATTATCTTAGTATAGTATTTGAGATTATAGCTGGTAATCACATACACTTAAACCATATGGCCTCGTATTACATACAAACACTTTAATGTGTATGTGTAATTTATATAACCTTTAGTAGTAATTCTTTTTAACTAATAAAAAAGTAAATTTTTTTCATAAAATTATTTTTATTAATATAATATATTTACTACTAATATTAAAAATATATTAAAAAATTAAAAAATAATTTTTTAGTTCCAAAATTACTTAAAAAATTATTGATAAATTAAAACATTTCCTACATATATGATATATTTAATAAAAAATAAAAAATTATTTTGTAAAAATTATATTTAACTTTCCTTAAAGAATGCTTTACATAAATATGTTACAGTTTTAATAATGTTTTATGTAACTCTTTAATATTTGTTATGTAACCCGGTAATATTTTTATATAATTTGTTACATACAAACATTACCTTAAAAAAATTTTTATACAAATATATACCTATAGTACATATTATATACGAACATTACCTATACTCTAATTATTTATGTAAATTATAATACTTATATTAATTTGGTAATCTTTATTAGTAATTCTTTTTAACTAATAAAAAGTTAAAATTTTATTATAAAATTAATTTTTATTAATATAATATATTTATTACTAATATTAAAAATATAAAAATATTTTACTTCAAAATTTACTAAAAAATTAATTTCCTCTATATATAATATATTTAATAAAAAATCAAAAATTATTCTGAAAAAATTACATTTAATTTTCTTGAAATAATGTTTGACATAATTACATTACAGTTTTGATAATATTTTATGCAACAATATGTAACCCGGTAATGTTTTATGTAAATTGTTATATACAAATATTAACTTCAAAGATTCTTCACACAAATATATTACTCATAACACATTTTATGTACAAATATTACTGATACTCTAATGATTTATGTAATTTTGGTAATCTTTAGTACTAATGCTTTTTAACTGATGTAAAAGTAAAAATTTATTTTAAAATTTATTTTTTATTAATATAATATATTATTACTAATATTAAAAAATATATTTTTTTACTTCAAAAACTACTTATGAATTTTATTGATAAATTAACAGATTTTTTATTTATAATATATTTAATAAAAAATAGAAAATTACTTTGAAAAAATATATTTAATTTTCTTGAAATAATGTTTACATAAATACATTACAGTTTCGATAATGTTAATGTTTGTTTGTAACTCAATAATGCTTGTATGTACTTTGTTACACATTAGCATTATCTTGAAAATTCTTTACACATATATATTACAAATAACATAAATTATATACAAATATTATTTACACTTTAATGATTTATATAAATTATAATGTGTATATTTAATTTCGTGAATCTTTAGTGGTAATTCCTTTTTACTAATAAAAAATCTAAATTTCATTATAAAATTAATTTTTTATTAATGTAATATATTTATATAATATTAAAATTATTTAATATTAATTTCCTACATATACAATATATTTAATACAAAAAATCAAAAATTATTTTGAAAAATTATATTTAATTATTTTGAAATAATATTTTACATAAATAAATTACAATTTCGGTAATGTTTTTTGTAACATTATAATGTTTATATATAACTTGATAATGTTTGCATATAAATTATTACATACAAACATTACTTTCAAAGATTCTTTATACAAATACATTACCATAACACATATTACATACAAACATTAACTAAACTTTAATGATTTATGTAAATTCTAACATGTACGTGTAATTTTGGTAATCTTTAGTAGTATTTCTTTTTAAATAAAAAAGTAAAAATTTTATTTTAAAATTATTTTTATTAATATAATAAATTCATTACTAATATTAAAAATTATATTAATTAATAAATTATACATTTTTAAACATTTTTTAATCAAAAATTAATTAAAAAAATTTCCTTCATAAAGACAACATTTAATTTTCTTGAAATAATATTTTACCCATATACATTACAATTATAGTAATGTTTTATGTAACTATATAATGTTTGTATATAATTTGCTAATATTTTTATGTAACTTGTTTTACATAGATATACCATGTAAGATTTTTTTCACAAATATATTACCCATAACATATATTACATACAAACATTAGTTATACTATAATGATTAATATGAATTCTATTGTATATGTGTAAATATAATAAATACATCTAATAAATAATAAAATTTATAAAACAATTATATTTTTTGTAATACTATTGTTATTATCATTGTAAATATATTTATGTATCTTACATAATTTTTATGTCTATATAATAAATATATGTTTTACAACTTTTATTATCTTTTATTTTAATTTATGTAATATATAATGTATATATGTAATTGTAAGGAAAATGTATAATACTTATTTTTGTCACCTATAATGATAAAATTATGTAATAAACAATATGAAATATGTAACTATTAATTTTATATAATACTATTTT
>JBBYHM010000024.1:2037758-2050178 GCA_038381775.1 Adansonia rubrostipa | reverse complement strand
CCATGTCCATCTCCAATGTTTTGATATAAATCTAGTTTGGCTTCAAACAGATCTCAAAAGCTTACTTAACTACATATGTAAGTATACAATTAGCACTTTCAAGTCAGATTAGCACACTTTCAGGCTTAGCGTCAGGCATCAGTTGAGAGCCAACGTTGGATTCAAAACCGAAATCTTCCAAGCCCAAAAGAACATATCATGCTTATCGATTTTGAAAAGTCTGAATTAAAAGCAAAAGCACGGTTGTCCGAGACAGCTGGCTTCTGTCGCAGACCTATCAGGCCCAGAAGACTAACCAAATGGCCTTTGTTTGTGCTCATAAGAATTTAGAATTACTCCAACCAGCATTTGAAAAAAAAAAAAAACCGAGGCAGATTTTAGAATTAAGATGAGCATTAATCGATTATAATCGATTAAATCAAGTGAAATCGATTTCATTCACTTAATTTGGTATCTTTAATTAGTTTCATTATTAATCAATTAATTTTATGAATATAAGTAATTAATTCGAAAGATTATCAAATTTTAAATTTAATAATTGAATTAATCAAACAAATTGATTATGATTAAATAAAATAAGTTCAGATGGATCAACCACCACACCTTTTAAAACGAAGATTTTGTGCCTATCCTCTGCTAAAAGGGTTTATCTTTGACTTGACAGATAAAAATCAATTCTCTTTAAAAAAGATCGATCTATTTTCAAATAAAATTTTATTTACTGTAATCATCAAATGATTTAATTCTTTTTCAAAAAAAATGAATATTAAATTAACCATTCAAATTAATCAATTTATTTAGTTCGATTATTTTTTATGCTTCATACATGATTGATCGGTTTGATAGATTGTTTACATATGATCAAAACTTCTTAAAATTTTAAAATGATGTTCCTTTGGCTAGCCAGCATGTTGAAAATTTGTCGGAGGAGAAAAAAAAGCAAAGCAATAATTGCGGCCTCGTTCGTCCCCTCGTCTAGTGCTAGCTTTAGAGGAGGCAGCAATGAGTAAAAATGGATGGATCTCCCATCACATTGGAAGCTCCTCGGAATTTTAATCACTCTCGTCCCTTCCTCTCTTTCTTGCATGATTTGGCTAGGCTGCGGCGCCATCAAACAAAAAGCAAATGAAGAAAGGCAATGCAACATTTAATAAATAAAAATGAAAAAGCAAAGCAAAAGTGGCGCTTGTTGGACCTCCAAAATCCAAACACACTTTTTCTTTTTACTATAGATTTAATTAATTAAGTTAGATTGAGTTAGATAAATTAAATCGATTTTTAGTTTGAATAAATTAATTAATTATTTTAAATGTTTAAATTATTTTTAAATTTAGGTTATTTTAATTTTGGATCATTTTAGTTTTAGATTATTTTGAGTTTGATTTTTTTTGTTTAGATAATCGAATTTAACAATTAAGTTAATCGATTTCAGATTAATTAAATTTAATATTTAAATTTATTGAATTTGATCATTTTAAGTTTAAAATATTTTAAATTAATTTTTCGAATCAATTTAAATTCGAATTATTTTTAAATTTTTATTGATTGATTTTAATTTATTGATTTTTTTTAATAAAATCAAATTAAAGTGGACTGATCGTATTTTTTAAGTTTTAGGCAGAATTTCCAAGTAAAAAGAGACGTGAAAGAGCATCAGCTTTGCTTCTTTCAGCGGACATTTCAGTTGAATGTGATGCCTTTCCTTTTACAAATTACTTTAACACGCATGCCACTGCCATGCTAATAGCTTCAATATAACTCTCCCAAACATATTCTCCATTATTTTCAATTTTAACAAAAGTAAGAAATAATACATGATTGTAGTAAATTCCATTCACAAATCCTATTTTAAAACCCAAAATCAGTATTCATTTCCCCGGCTAGCTTGGACAAACTCCAAAGTACACTAAAAGAAAAGCTAGAAAGAGAAAGATAAGCAGGAAGAGACCAGAGAAACATACCAATTAGAGCTGGCTTTTACATTCTATAAAGTTGCAACTTGCAACTTGCAACTTGACAAAGTTTTTAAGATAAAAAATTATGGTGTTTATATAATTTTTTGTGTTTAAAAATTATGTTACATTATAATAACAATTTTAATAGGAATAATTTTAATAGGATAAAAAATTAATATTTATTATTAAAATTATAAGTTAAAACCCCGAATTAAAAAGTCAAAACTTATAATTTTACAATTCAAATTTTAAAAATAAAATAATTTTATTGTTCTCACTCCTTAAACTTTTTTTACTTTATGTATATATTTATAAGCACTTTAATTCATCTCAAAATTCCTAAATTACATTTTTTTCATATACGGAATATGCATTTTTTCAAATAAAACTTTTTCCTATGATATAGACGTGTGGCAATATTATATATATATATATATATATATATATATATATATATATATCATCTTATTAGTCAGTGCTGGGCCCTTCACATAGCGAAATCAAGTCAAATTTGGCCACCAAAAACAGCCTCTCGATCTTATATTAATTTAATTTAATCAGGTGCGGTGTATTCCTTACTCAACCAGGAAGAATTAAAAAAAAAAAATGTAACAACAACACATGGCGAGACCAAATGCTTGTTTGTGGGACAAGTGAACAACCACTGTCATCAAATAACTAAATTTATGCAATGCTAGTGACCAAACCGAAAAATGTATTTAAACATCCCGTTGACGTTTGGACATGAAATTTTTTGTGCACAATTGTATGTGCATGCTGAATGCAGAAAACGGAGATAGAAAAGGATGCATTTTAGAGCTTTGCTTCACAAATACTTCATCTACCTTTTGCTGTTGTAGATAATAAGTTTGACGGAAACCAACTTGGACCCAGGCCCTTGTAAACACCTTTTAACTTAAACATGATGCATTGCCGGGAACTTGAAGCTTAATTAAATTGATTCTTACAATTAATTTTAAGAGATTTCGTCCAGCAAATCCCTATATTTATGCTATGGACTCTTTTGTCCCCCCCCCCAGAAAAATGCACTGCCAGTCTCTAATAATCAATTGTAAGATGTGCAAGATACAGCTTGCTAAGGAAGAAAGGGAAAGTGAAAGTTATTGATCATTGCAATTTCACTTCAAGGGAATCATTTCAAATAACCACCTTCGCCATTGCAAGTGAAAGCAATGTCCAAACTCAAAAGGAAAATTTAACTTGCTAAGTGGAAAATGAGAAAACTTCAGGATCACGACAGGAAAAAAGCAAAATCCGGTTTTGATCAATTCAAGTTTTTCACAGGCACATTTCATAGTTTCTCACCGTATGGATGATTTTTCTGACATGAAACCCAAAGTTTCCATATCTACATAACCAGCAACTTATATGAAGCTTGACAGATCCGTCTCAAGGTACAATTTTTGCTACTTTATAACTTTCATAATCCAACCAAAGTTATCAAATCAAATTATCAATCCAAATGTCGAATTCAAACAACACAAGCAATGATGGACAAGCTATGCCAGCGTATTTATTTGTCAACTTTGAAAATGTATAAATTTTAGCCAAGTAAGTGATCAGAGCATCCGCAAACGAATATGACAAGTAAAAAGATAGCTATTATATCTCATTCAAGTTTATTTCGAATTCAAATGGTTATAATATGTAAAATCAGAATGCAAACACTGAACGTAATTTGATCGGTTAAAGCATCCCACTCTCCCACCAAATTTCAACGCCAAAGGGCATTAACAATGTAATATTCGTCCTCAGACAACAACAACTAGAGGCAGTATAAAGTATACAAAGAATCAGATGTACTGTTGACATTTCTATATAGCTTCCGATCAGAAATTTTAACTCTCAATGGGAGATAAACTTCAAAGCAACTAAATGCAGCAAAAGTTCTACAGTAAATTGATTGAATCTAAAAACAATCACAATGATAAATGGCAATGAAAATGAATCTCATTATTCAATCTTGTCATACTAACGGAGGGAGATTTAAAAAAGAACATTTCTTTCTATTTCAATTTCTTTTAACAGCTTATCCCTTACAAAATCCAGAGACAACAATGTCCATAAGAGAAAAAGGCTTCCAAATTGACAGGAGATTAAAGACTTTAATAGGTATGCTTTAAACATAAGGGAAATTTCTAAATCAATACAAAATTATGATTCAAGTAACAAAATTTTGATTTTTTTTTTCTTTTTTGTTTTTTCACTACAACATCTAAAAACCAGGGAGAACAACAAAGCCCTCCCTTCCATCATGTTCCATTTATTCAAATATACAAACTTACAAAAAATCTAATCTTTTTTTTTTCTTTCCTTTTGTACAAGAAAACTATCCCCACCTACTAAACATTCCATAAAAAAAACTAAACAAAAACAACTCACCTCCATTTCCGATACCGATACTTTCATTCACCCAATAGCTTGATTTGCTCTCAGAATCTGAACCAAACTTGAAGCATACCGCATTATCTTCTCATTCTCTTCCTCAACTAACCCCATACAGATCTCCAAAGCCCCTTCATTTCTTGCTTCAAAACAAAAGCTTTCACTATAGTTACACAAACAATTCAAAGTAAATAACCCATATTGAACTCCTCTTGAACTCCCATTCCTTAAAACCTCAACCAAAACCTTGACACACCCATTAACGTTAATTATCTCTTCTCTGCCTTCTTTGCATTTCACTAATAATCCCAATACTTCAATAGCCCTTTCCAACCCTGCATCCAATAAGCTAATTAGTATCGGCACCGCCCCACAATCTATAGCTCTTCTTCTGTTATCAGCAAATGAACAAATTGCATAGAGCGCCGTTGCTGCCTCTTTCTGTTCCCTTCCTTTTCCAGCAACTAGAAGACCAACTAATGCCCGAATCGCATCCGGGTATGCTCCAATTGTCGCTTTATTGACTTCCACGACGGCTAAGCTGGTTATGATCGTTGCAGCTATGGCTCTACAATCGGGTGACCCAACACTTAAGATTTTGACGACCCGGTTAATTGCGCCTTCTGCGACTAAACCCACTTTGTTATCATCGTCGAGGCTGAGATTGAGGAGCAAAGAGAGTGCCTTTTCTTGCAAACTCGGATCGTCCGAGTCGACAAACTTGAGAACGGCAGGGACTGCTCCAAACTCTGTTAGTTTACGGCGAAAAGCTGAGTCACGCTTGGTTAGTCTGGCTAGATGGGTGAGCGAGTCGAGCTTGGCTCCAAGAGGGGACGATGGGGAAGTCAGAGCAGAAACAAGGGCTTGGGGTTGAGGGCAAGGTTGTGATTTTGAAGGGGTGACAAGGGTATAATTGGATATCATGGAACGAAGTGCATGATTAGGGATAAGACAGGGGTGTTCAGGTAAGGGAAGTTTGGTAATCGGACAGGTACGGTGACCGGAGTCTAGCCACCGTTGGATTGAAGCTCTGTCAAAGGTGTGACCCGATGAGAGAATAACCGGGTCAGACATTATCTCAAGAGATATCGGGCACTTGAAATCGTCCGGGAGCTGAGTCGCCATCTCGTTCCCAACTCGGATACAAGACTCAGCTTTTCTTTCTTTCCTTCTTTCTCTCTCAAAACAGCTTTCAAAGGAGGGTTTATGGAGGTTGTCAGAAACTGTGAAGAGGGACGACTTCTCTCTCTCTCTCTCTCTCTCTCTCTCTCTTCATTTCAGTTCAGAGAGGAAGCACTTTAGCTTGTGAAGGTAGTTTGCGGGTGACCAAATGACTACAATGCCCTGCCTACTAGCTTGAATTTTCGGAAAGGGGACTTTCAGATTACAAGCGGGTGTAGGGATATTTGATTTTTAATTTTACATTTTGCAAAATTTTTATTTAATTTCTTAAGTGGAATTACAAGATGGGAAAATTCCAAAAAGGAGAAGATGGACATTACATTATTAAAAGAAGGTGAAAGTGAAAAAATTAATTCAAAGTAAAAAAATAATTATTATTAAAATTATTAATAAAAAATTATAATTATCTTTTTATTTTTAATTTTTTATTGGATACTATTCATTTTTATCATCTAGTGGGACCGAGCCCCTCACTTATATTATATATAATATATATTAAAAGTATATAAAATCTTTTTTAATAGTATTTTTATAATATATAATATATATTAAAAATATTTTATATTAAATATTAAATTATTATATATTATATATATTCAAAATACTATTTTAGAATAATAAAATATTTAAATATTATTTTGTATTAAATTTTGAATTATTAATTAAAAATAATAAAAATTAAAAAAATTATATTAAATTCTAAATTATTTTTCAAAAAACTAAAAATAATATGAAATATAATATAAAAATAAAAAATTTATATTAAATTTTGAATTCCTATTTAGAAACTACAAAAATTTAAAATATTCTATATTAAGTCATGAATTATTATATAAAAATAATAAAAAATATTTTGTACTAAATTTTAAATTATTTTTTTAAATTAAAATAATATAAAATAAAAAAATATATAATATATGTAATACATAAATTATATAATTAAATACTAATTGTGCAAATTACTAACACTAGTCAGATGATAATCGCGTATAATGTACAAATAATTATAACTAAATGTACACATGACCATAACTGAATATATAAATGATAATAACTATGTATATAGATGATCATAACTAAATGTACAAATGACCAAAACTGATATACCCTAAACATATGACCCTAAACCGTATCAAATAAGTAAATAAGAATTGTTCACATTACCAACACTGATAAGATGACAAGCGCCTGTAATGTACATATGATTATAACTAAATGTATAAATGATTATAACTGAATGTATAAATAATCATAACTAAATATGCAAATGATCATAATTAAATATGTAAATGACCAAAACTGATTGTACCCTAAATCATATAACCTTAAACTGTATAAGATAAGTAAATACTAATTATGCATATTACCAACACTAATGAGATGATAATCAATTGTAATGTATATATGGTTATAACTAAATGTACAGATGATTATAACTAAATGTACAAGTGACTATAATTAAAAGTACAAATACTCATAACTGAATGTAAATATAATCAAAATTGAGAGATTTTAAAATTACAAAAACTACCTATTTATGCAAAAAACTATTCATATCCAATAAAAATTATTCATTTGTTATTTTTTTAAACACTCACAACATGAATGTTACAAATTTTAATATATTTTGAGTATTTGTATTCCTATTAATCCCTTTATAAAATTTAAAATTTTCACTAAAGATCAAATAAGTTTTCCATATATATATATATATATATATATATATATATCCATTTTCGAGTTTCTTTTAGTTGAATTATTAAATTTCATTCCAAACAAAGGTCATGCTTTAACGACTAATTTCCATGTCTAACAATAATGCAATTATGAAAGTTTATTTTCTTTTTCTCCCTTTGTTTAAGGGAAGCAAAATTTCTCTTGTTGTATTTCATAAATTTCACATACACTTTCAATATTCCTCCTTTTTTTTTTTTTTGGAAAAGTATATTCTCAGTTCTAAGCAATCCATTCCAGAACTAAGATTGTCAAACTGTAACTTTGAATGGTACAATAAAAGTATATTAAAACAGTATAAAACGTCAATTTATTAAATTAAAAATTATTATATATATATATATGTATGAATTACGAACTTGAAAACAAAATTTGAAAAAAAAAAAGGAGAATTTATGTGTAATGTCCATTAATTAATCAAATTCAATTTCAAAACAAGGTATTTTAAACATTTAAAAGTGAAAGCTTATCTCATCTAAAGTCTAAAATATTTTTAAACACTATAAACGAGACTAATATGATAAAACAAATCATTAAATATATTAAATAATTTTAAAAATAATTTAAAAAATATATGATAATTTTTTAATTTCATTTTTCAAGTTAAACGATCCTTTTTAAAGTAGTTTACGTTTACAATGCGAGGGCCCAAGGAGAAGTAGAACTATTTGTGAGTTTTTTTTTTTAATTCTTAATCTACTAACCCTTGTCTGCTTGATTTACTTGTGTTGTGCATTGAAGTTCTTTAAAATCTGCTCTTTTCAGAAATATGTTCAAAATGCATGCCAACTTAGTATTAATTAGGGTTAGTGATTTTAAATACAATGTAATTATATGGAATAAAAAAATAATTAGTTAATAGTCACGTGGTCTATTGGTGGGACGTGAGACTCTTAGTTCTAGTAACTATAACTTAAACTCCGACAATCCAACTATCAAAAAAAAAAATTAAAAATGATACAATACACAATAAGATATGAAATATAGTATGAATAAAAAAGAAATAATGAAAGTATCAAAATAGAGATGTTCATGAGGCTTAAGTACTTGCTCAAGCTTAAAAGGTAGACTTAACATTTGAATGCTTAGGTAAAAATATTAAGTTCAAAAAATTAATTTGAGCAAAAAATAATAATAAGGCCTATTAAAAAATGATGTCGGCTTTTGACTCTAACATTTAACATTTAAGGTTCAAGTTCAACTTGGCCTGTTTTTTAATTATATAATATATATTAATTCTGTATATATTATATAATTTTTATTATATAAAAAATAAATATATAATATTATAATATAAATATTAAAATATATGTTAAGTTATTATTTTAAAACTTTTACTAAAAAATAAATCTTTAAATATATATATATTTTAAAAAATAAATTAAAATATAATATTGACGAGCTTAAATAAACTTTAATTATTTATCTAAAAATATAGATACGTTTAGATAAAATTTCAAACTTATATTTTAGGCTCAATCAATCTAAGATAAATAAGCTGATATAAATACTATAACTAAACTAAGCCTGACTTAACTTACTGATACTTTTATTTTAAAATATCTATAATATAATATATTAAATTTTATTTAAATATATAATATTTTAAAAATAATTATAATATAAAAATATTCGAATATTAACTTAATTGACATCTATTTGAGAGTTACTCCGGCGGAAATTACGGAAGCAAGAATAGATAGATTTGGAGGGGCTTTTTCTTTTTTTTGGGTTCATATGAGGCTTCCTTTTGAGAGAAGGAAAGTCATCATTCTCTCAACTTTTTCATTAATGACGAGAAAAAGCCACATTTCCGAAATCAACGCCGCACAAGGGGCAAATTCGGAAAACGCATTTGCTGATCCGTATACTATAAAACAATTTGTTTCGGCATTTTACTGGGCTTAACAAAACTGACGGAACGGAACGGAACGGAAAACAATAACTTGCAATGCATTCAAGGGGAAAATATCAAACCTCCGACGTCCTTGGTTGAAATTGCTCTGGTGACCGGGCAATGCTCCACGAGTCTCCGTTATTGGTGGAAAATTTTACTCTTAACGCCCTGGTAATAGGTGTGGCACCCTTTTTAAAGTCTACTCTCACAGTCCAAATTTATGTTCCAAATCATATTAGGATGACACGTGGCTTAACACAGTTATATTTAGTTTCTCACCTTTCAATTTCTCACTTTTTCAAAATATTTTTTAATTAATTAACATATGGTTTGGGTTAATTGAAGTATTGAACCAACAAAAAAATGGCCTTTTTACTTCTGTTAATACCTATAGATATTATTCAATGATAGTTAAAATATTATTTTCGAAAAAAAATTTAATATTTAAAATATTATTTTCATCAAAATTAAAAAGAGATAATATATATAAATTATTAATTTTTTAAAGTATTACCTTGTCACCGGATATTAAAAAATATTTTTTTATGGAATGAGTTTATTTTCTTATGAAAAACATTTAGAAAGATATGTTTTTAAACTGGTCCGGAAAAAAAAAAATATCCTTGATTTATATTATAAGAAAAATCAAGGCAATTAAAAGGTTTTTTTTTTTAAAATAGTACTACTTATTTTCATAGGAGAACAAATTATAATTTTGAGTATTAATTAACTTCAAGTAACATCAATCTAAAGTATCAATTAGTCATGCAAATTACCCATTAGTGGAAGCCTTTGATTTCAAAGTACAATCAAAGACCGACAGCCAATTGAATAATGGCTGACAGGTTCGAAATAATTGTCCGAATGAAAAGACAAATTTAAAACCGCACGAACAAGATCATTGCCATCAGAGACCTTGCTTGCTCCTCACAAGGGATGTCTAGCTTAACCAAGAAAAATTAATTTGGTGGAAAAATTAAATCTCTAATTTAATGACTATTGAAACTTTTTTTTTTTTGATAAATTAGAATGAAAAGGGAGTAATTGAAATAAAACTTAAGTTTACAAGCTAATTGTAATACATTTATTAGATTGTAAATTCAAATTAATATGACACGAGCTATCTAAGGTTGCCTAGCTCGTAAATTAGAATTAATTTTAAATAATATTAAAATATCAAAAATTTTATATCAATATTTATATATTTTTATAATTAAATTTAAATCAAAATTTTTTTATTAATCAAACAATGGATAATGTCCCAAATAGCTTTTGAAATTTGACAAATGTTCTAAAACGGTCTCTATATTTTAAAAAATCTAATTGGATACTTAAAATTTTATTTTATTTATTGTTTTGTTACTTGACTCTAATATCGTTAAGTATGAGCTGATATGACATTTTTTATCCAATGAAAAAGTCTCACTTGGCACTGCATTATGTTATCACGTGTATTACTAACATAATTATTTTTATTTTGTAACAAATAAAAACTTAACACGTGGCATCATTATAAGATGCCATGTGTACTAACAAAAAATCTTTTTCTTTTTTTGTAAATATTTTTGATAAATTTAAAAATTATTTTAAAAATTTTAAAAATTAAAATCATTAAAGAATTTTAATTTCATATTTAATTTTTTAATTTTAAAAAAATATATTTATAAACTTTAATATCTGATTTTTTTTAAAATAAAAATTATTTTAAAAAATTAAAAGAAACACGCTATGGAATTAAAATCATTTTTAAAATCTAAAATAGTTAAAATTATATTTTTTAAATTAATATTTAAAATGTAAAATTTTAAAATTATATTTTTTTTCAAAATAATTAATATTTTAATCTTTTAAAAAATTTAGATTTTGAATTTTAATTTTCAAATATTTTTTTTATTTTCTAAAAAAAGTGAGACATCAAATTTTTAAAATACAATTTTAAATTCATATATTTAGAAAATTTAAAACAATTTTTCCTAAAGTTAAAAAATCAAATACCAATATAAATTCTTTTGTGATTTTAATTTTTTTAATTTCTCAAAATTTTAAAATATTTATTAAATTTATAAAAAATATTTACAAAAAAGAAAAAATAAAATAAATTATTTTTTATTCTTGCACCTGCCATCATATAATGATGCCATGTATCAAGCTTTTATTGGTTACAAAATAAAAATAATTATTTTTTATTAATACATATAACAACATAATGTGGTGTCACGTGTCACTTTTTTATTAGATAAAAATGTTACATCAACTTATACTTAACGGTGTTAAACTCTGGTGCCAAAATAATAAGTAGAATAAAACTTTAATTACTTAATTGGACATTTTTAAAGTACAAAGACCATATTAGAATATTTACTAAACTTGAGGAGCTTTTCGTGATATTACTACGTTAAACAATTATTAAGGTTGATCTAACTTGAATAAAATTTTTTTTTTATCTAAATTGATTTAATTCGAATTAAATGAATTATTTAATTTTTAAATAAATTTAATATAAATATAATATATTTAAATATAATTAAATATCATATATTTAATATAAATATTATATCTATATTTATATTTATATTTATATTTAAGACAAGATTGGATTTTTAATTGTTGTTGCCCGAGAATGAAAAGGACATTTGCCAAGTAAGAGAAAAACAATAGTGTGGGCACTTGGTCAGGGCATGTATCCAATCCAAATTATTAATATATTTTTTAAAAATTTTAGAATATTTTTAGGAACATATGTCATTTAAATTATTTCATAAATTAAATAATTTCTCATAAATAAATATGAGGGCATATTTGTATGGAGTTATTTATTTTTAAAATGTTGTTATTGTTATTTTTTATTTTATAACAGTTTTGAATATCAAGAAGTAAAAAAAAAAAGGAAATATCTAATTAAATGATGCTTAAATTATTTACTATCGAATTCTTTGGCCAAGAAAATTTATCAATTTAAAAATATTGTCTTTGTTTATTGCTATTATTTTCAAATTAGAGGTTTTTTTTTGCCAGAGTGCTTTGTTTAATTAGTAAAATTTATCTCTTGTGGTTTCTATTTCTTCACCAATTATAACGCAACATAGGGAAGTATTAGTAATTTTTTTTAGGTAATAAAACAACAACTACAGAGAAAAAGACGTCATAGATTTGTCGTTTTTTTAACCAATTAATTATTATTATTGTTATTATTATTATTTATGAAGAGGAAAAAGGAGAGAGATGGATGGATGGATCAAATTGAAA
>JBBYHM010000024.1:1986229-2004637 GCA_038381775.1 Adansonia rubrostipa | reverse complement strand
CCCCCCCCCCCCCCCTCCCCCCCCCCCCCCCCCCCCCCCCCCCCCCCCCCCCCCAAAAACACAATAATTTAGTAAGAATCAAAATATAATAACACAATAACAGTAATCCCCATTATACCTACCCAAAATAATAAGCTTTCTTTGTCTCACAAAACTCTCCAACGCCAACGTGAGGAAGCATTTCCTTTTGAAGAATCTCTTTAGCATACCTGTAAGGAAGATGCTCAGAAGCTTCTCAATGAGCATTACAAACACTCACATTAAACATTTCATCACCCAAGAAAATTTGCTAACACAGCACATACTTAATCCTCTTCTCTCTGGTAACACCAACAGTTGCTCCTCTTTTACCAATATAATCTAGTGCAACCTGAGTAAAGGAGAACAACAAAGCCACATTAGTGAGACTCAATAAGGTAAGCCACATTAAAACACAAGCAACAGAAATTATCAACATCACAAGAGGATCATGGCCTAGTTTTAACCATCTTACAATCATTACACTCAACACATCAGATGGATGGACTGTAAAAGTGCGAAACATAGCTCACTTTAATCTAGACGGAGATAGAAATGACCAGTGAGCAAAGCATAGTTCAGACAGGAGCAACGAAAGCAACAATAACATTAATCAAACTTTCAACCTAAGCAGCACCTCAAATCAGAAATTTGAGAGATAAAGGAAGAAGAAGAAGAAGAACAACACCTGCTGGTTTTGAATCACAAATGCTTCTTCTAAGGAAGGCCGAAGCAACTCCATCATCTGGGTATCAGAAAAATCGTAGCATATATGCTCTAATATGTCCTTGTCAGCAACAAACCCCAAAGCCCGGAAGACAATTATAATAGGAATTTCAGTCCGAATATATGGAAGAGTAGCACGAATGTACTGCCCTGAAGAGCCCTGCAGTTCATGCATGAAAACCAACAAAACCGTAAAATCATTAGTTTTGCAACTAACTACCGCATTGAATGATTGGATGGTGGAGAAAAGCATCCAAATGCCAATAAGTAATTATCTTTACCCCTTTGGCACTAGTCCGGGAAAGCATCCGCACAAACATGGTACTTGGTGGCCTATTCTGGGACTCTGCCATGGACCGAACTTCCGCCACATATGCGTATTTGTTCGGCTGCCTCTTTTTGAAGACATATACATGATTTGTGCTCATCTTCTCTTGGGCAATTAGAACCTTTTCACTCCCATTGATTATGAAATACCCACCTTGATCATATGGACACTCCCCAAGTTCAGTCAGATCCTTCTCTGAATTCTGATATAGCGTGCAATAACTTGAACGAAGCATTATAGGAACCTAATAACATGCAAAATAGGCAACCAAGAGTCAGTATTAAAAGTTAAATATGCCTATTTACAACTAGAAAGTTCGGAAATCAAACCTTGCCAATGAACACTTTGGTAAAATCCTGAGTCTCAGTGACTTCTTCACCATCATGCCCTTTCTTTATAACTCTTTTAGTTACATCGACATACAATGGAGCAGAGTAAGTGAGATTTCTCAACCTTGCAGCTTTTGGAAATAAAGTTGCAGTTTCACCATCCGACTCAGTCATCATAGGTTTGCTTAGGTAGATCTGACCAAAGCTAATCTTATAGATAGTCTGCAGATAGGCACTAGTATTCAGAAACCCAAACAAAAGGAACAACCAACTTAAGGAATAAGAACCTTTAAACCTTTGAGCTTCATTAGACCCCATAGAGCTAAGAGGCTAACTGCTATGCAAGCAAGAACGGGAGCATAAAACTCCATCAGCAATTCAAAACTAAAAGGAAGAGTCTCCACCATAGAAAAATAAATAAGAGAATAGAATTTAAGGGCTATAACAATTACGGTTAGGTAACTTTGAAGTTACCATGACAATCAAGAAATAGTTACTAATCAAAGCCTCATTGCTACTTTCAGTGGTTGTTATTTTTATGGAATATATATGGAAGGAGTTCAGTTGCTTAACAAAGTAGCAACGCTATTGAATGGAAAGGGTTAAATATCCAGAGGCCTTATTTTGCAATTCATTTCTAAATTTTAAGTGGTGTTAATTCTGACGCTACATTAATAAAATGTAACCTCGGGTAAACAGTGAATCAACAAAATTTCAAATGAACTTCGAATCAACCACACAACTTATTAGCACAGTTCCTAATTGATAACTTTCTCATTCTAAGATATCCATCCAAAAAACCAATTAACCTACAACTAAATTCCAATAGAAACTAACTCCAACGCAAGAAGCCGAAATTTTTACGATTCTTCAAGAGAAAGAGAGAGAGAGAGAGAGAGAGAAAGAACCTCAGCAAAGTCAGACTGGTGACCAGGATTGTGCTGTGACTCGGGCCTGATCTCGATATCGGCCGATTCATCGACGATTTCTTGCATCGTGTTTTGGATAAACTCATCGAAAGAGTCGAGTTGTTGCCGCACCAGACCTTTTTCTTCGAAGTAAGCGGAGATAACCGCCCACGCATCTTCCTGCGTGATCTCCTCGTCTTCTTCGTCGTCGATTAGCTGCGGATCGTACTCGCTGTCGTCCTCCATAGCTAAGTATCTTTTAAAGTTCTGTTTGACGTAGGGATTTCTTGCTTTTGTTGAAAGGGGAAATTTGGAAGCAAAACCCTAGCTGAGAGTGCGAGAAAGAAATGCAAGTGTAAGGAGGTCCCAGACCTTGGAGACGACGGCTAACGAGACAATTAAATACGGGTGACCCGGATGGATTGGACCGGATCCTCATCAAATGTCAGGAAATTTCTAAATTTATAGCAAGAGAATGACGAGATACGTTGGATGTACGCCACGTTGCTTTAGATAACTTTATATTTCCCATGGACGGTTTAGATTGATCAATGGTCAAATGCTCTGAGCTTGGAGTTGAAAAGTTTCTTTGCACTATTACAAATACAAGAGTTTTTAATTTGATACATAAAAACAAGTTTTAATGACAAAATTCTGGAAATTTTGGCTTACAATCAACCCCCACCGCCATTATTTTTAGTAGAAATTCAAATACTAATATATGACGTCATAATTTTGATCATTTATATTAACCAGATGAGATTGAATCGTAGTTAAAAAAATTTTTAATTTTAATTTTATGCTTAAATTTGATTCAATTTAATGGTCTAAATTAATGTTTAAAATATAATAAAATATTAAAAAATTAATTAATTTTATAAATTAAAATAATTAAATTTAAATAAAAATATTATTTCAATTAATTTAGGTTAGATCAAAAAAAAAAATCTTAGGCCTTAAGTTGGGTCGGGTGGGCTACTAGGCCTCTAAATAGGTTTAGTATACATCTTGTGCCTCGTATTTTTTTTATTCGCTGTATAAAGATAAGTATAATATAAATGATTAAATATGTTAAAAGTTTAAACACAAAAATAATATATATTAAAATATATAGTATTAATCATATATATCATATTTATTAAACATATCGTATATCATATTGTGTTTTTTATAGTACCCAAAGTAGTTAGCATTGAACTAATGGGCATACTGTTTTTGTTATGGTATTGGCACATACCCATACTTGTGTGTTTTAGTGTATCATTTCAAGTTTATTCAATTTTGAATATTTTTAATTTATATATGAAATATTTTTTCAACTATAAAATAAATTATATTAAATAAATTTTATATATTAAATACTTAACAATTACATATAATGTTATAAAAAAATCATTAAACATAAAAAGATTAATATCAATCTAAGTAGTAAGGCTCAAACATTTTAATGACTATCAATTATGAGTAATTATGTCTAATATTAATCAGATTTATGAGTAATTATGTCTAATATTTATTAAATTTAAGGTCAATATCAATTTAATTTTTCTTAGAAGCTTATATTACGTACCAACCTATATAACTATTTTTCGATCGATATAATTGAAACAGTCTGATATCTATCGATATGGTTGGTATCAAAATCAGAATGATACGAAGACAACCAATACTAATTTAAGTAAAAACTGATAGGTACCGACTAGTATGAATATAGTACTGATCACAATAATAGTACCCGAAATTACAAGGTCTATAATGTTGACTATGAAACTCTCCTATGGTCTGTTGGCTTTGCAAATAAAAACCTGCCAACAAGGCAAATTGTAGCTGAAATGAAATGCAATTTACTTGTGTAGATGTCTATTTCCGGTCAATAACATATGACAAAGATACTTTAGTATAAATACTTTAGAACGGGAACTTTAGCACAGACAAGTACTCTGGCACAAGTACCTTGGCACAGGTACTTTAGAACATATACTTTGGCACAGGTACTTTGGAACAGGTATTTTGGAGCAAGTACTTTCGCACAGGCATCTTGGAACAGGTACTTTGGCATAGGTACCTTAGCACAGATACTTTGGCATAAATACCTTAGCACAGGTATTTTGACACAGATACTTTAGCACAGGTACTTTGGCATAGGTACCTTAGCACAGGTATTTTGGAACAGGTATCTTGGAACAGTTACTTTGGCACAGGTACTTTGACATAGGTACCTTAGCACAGGTTCTTTGGCACATGTATCTAAGAACATTTACTTTGGCACAGGTACCTTAGCACAGGTATTTTGGAACAGGTACTTTAGCACATGTACTTTGACATAGGTACTTAGGCACAGGTACTTAGGCACAGATACTTTGGCACATATACCTCATAACAGGTACTTTGGCACAGGTACCTTAGCACATGTATTTTGGAACAGGTATCTTGGAACAGAGGTACTTTGACATAGGTACCTTAGCATAGGTACTTTAGCATAGGTACCTTAGAACATGTACTTTAGCACAGGTACTTTGACATAGGTATTTTGGAATAGGTACTTTGGCACAAGTACTTCAGAACAGGTACTTCAGCATAAATGCTTTGGAACATGTACTTTGGCACAGGTATCTCATAACAAGTATTTCAACACAGGTACTTTTGAACAGGTACTTAGACACAGGTGCCTTGGAACAGGTACTTAAGCACAGGTGCTTTGGAACAGGTACTTTGGCACAGTTGCTTTGATAGAGGTACTTTGGCAGAGGTACTTTGGTAGAGATACTTTAGCACAACACTTTTTGGTAGTAGCATTACTTAGCACAACAAGTTTTACGTGATAAAGACCGTAGAGTCAACCCTAGATGGTTGGCAGGATTCTTAGGTTTTCTCCACATTTGGGATATTTTGGAGAGTATGGCTTGGAGGCTCGGATATGGAAACTGTTAAGAAGTGCTTTTCTTAACCTTTCCCTGGAATACAAGTGCTATCATTCTTTTTGTTGCACAGGCCGTACATTCTTAAGCGTGCTGTCATATAACCAATGTCCACTTTATGTTATCGAAACATCCTTAAGAGAGTAACTTCTATAATTACCTTAGCCTACTACTTTTGTAACTTACTCTTCAATCCACTACTTCTGTAACTTTCATCTTATCTCACTACTTTTGTAACTTCTATCTCAACCCACTACACTTATAACGTTTACCTCAACCCACTACTCTCATAACTTCTCTTGTAGATGCTATAATAGGGATTCCAAAGTTTCTTTGGAGGGGCTTTTTTTCTTTTTTGGCATCTTTGGGTAAACTTATAACTTTAAAAAGTTCTCTACAACTCTTTTTCTCTGAACTCCTATAATCATCATAACCTTCACCATCTTTAGCGACTTACCACCTTCATTATTACCGCCTGCCACCGTATTTGTCTTCTAGGGACTGATCCAATCTTTCTCTCTGCTATCTCTTTATTACATCCCGTTTTACTAGTTTGCAATGCTTCCTCGTCCATTCAAAAGGACCCATTATAACTTGAGCAATTGTATGTTTGAGAAACAATTTTAGTTTTGAATCTGTTGCTGTTTCCTTCCTAGCCTTCCAACAAGATTGAAAAAGTGGTAGACAATTTGGTCAATCTTGTCACTAGAAAAAGACAGACAAACGTTCCTTTTGGCTCAAATCCCGGTCTTAAATTTGTTGTATCGCCTCTTGAATCCAAGCAGGCGGTGAAACATATGCAGGGTCGTATTTCCAATCCTTTCACAGCAAGATAGGAAAGGTTTTGCCCAACATCAGCAACTAGCGCTTGTAACATAAATCTCGATCTTGAACCTGCTGTGTGCGCCTCGGATCTGGGCAGGCGATGACACATCCCCGTCGTATTTCCAATCCTTTCAAAGCAGGATAGGAAAGGTTTTGTCCAACATCAGCAACTAGAACTTGTTACATAAATCCCGATCTTGAAGTTGCTATGTGGGCCTCAGATTCAAGTAGCGATGACACATTCAGGGTCGACAGGAGAGGTTTTATCCAACGTCAACAACTAAAACTTGTTACACAAATCCCGATCTCGAACCTACTGTGTGCGCTTCGGATCAAGGCAAGCGATTAAACATCCGGGGCTATGTTTTTAATCCTTTCAAATCCAGATAGGAAAGGTGTTGTCCAACATCAGCAACTAAAATTTGTCATATAATAACAGGTATCTGGGATTATGAAACTCCCAGGGAAACATTGTCAGACACATAAAATTTGAAGACATGAAGCACACCAATCCAATAATCACTTCTTATTTCACAATCTTCTTGTCTGCAAACAATAGTTTTATACGTCGTAGAACAAGCCTGTCAAGCATGGCTTCCGACCGTAATAGACAAAAGGAAACCAAGGCATTATTTTCACCAAGTCACACCTAGATATATGTAACATATACCTATATATATTTTTATAGTTGGGATTGTTAAAGTTTAATATTAGTTATTAAAACTAAGAATCTGACATTCTATCAATAAATCGCATCATTTTTAGCTTGCATTCTTTCGCAACGTTGACATTGCATGGGCTTCAAGGCACTGCTTAGGCTGCAGAGAGTCCAAGATAAGGCATAAGCTATATTAGTAAATCGGAATGTTGAAACATATCAATATTAATATATATTAGTATCAAAATAAACAAAAAAAATATATAGAACTCAACTATTTTACGAAATAATTAAAATTTATAATTTTATCATATGTTTTGACTATAAATATAATTAAACCGAATTAAAATCAAGTTGTACAAGACTCAAGCTTGAAGCAGAGGTAGACCAATCAGGTTTAGAAAAGGGAAGGGAATAGACCAATCAGGTTTAGAAAAGGGAAGGGAACTTCTTACCGAAGGAGGCAGTCGGAATGAAGGAGGCGGGAAGCCACCGCTTCCAGAATGCAAGCTTATTTTAATTTAATTTTACATTTTAAAATTTAAAATCAAATTGAAATAAAATCGAAGTATTTATTATGTCATATCATCTAAGTGAAAATTGTATCCCGTGCCAGGCCCGAATCCGATTTTACGACGTCCCTTATTTTTAGGCTTAATTTCCATCCCTTCGGTTCGAAGCGAAGTATTTTTATTTTATTTTTTTTTCTATCTTGTTCATCAATATAAATAATAAATAAAATACAATTCGTCAACAGATCCCAGACAAACAGCGATCGGAAAAAAGGAAAAATGGCGGGCCGGTTCGGATCGCAATCTTCTACTGTCGCTACCATGATTGTCACCAGCACACCATCCACAGATCTCGCCCTGACTAATCTTGCTTACTGCTCGCCCTCCGATCTTCACGACTTCGCCGTCCCTGGCTCCAAACTCTTCCTCGCGAACATTGGCGACGCCTTTGTTCTTTCCGTCTCATATCCTTTTTTTTTATCCCGTTTCATTCGCAGTGCTAATCACAGTTTACATGATCTTTTATTGTCGCATTTTCTTAATTCTGTTGATGGAAACTTTCTTACCATTGTAATTTAGAATATTTAAGTTGAAAATGATTTGTTGAACGCTCTTTATTTATCGTTGAAACTTTAATTTTTTTAAATTAATATTGAGGAAATTATTTCAAATTATGAAATAGGAATTCATTAATTTAGTAAATATAAATTTTTCAATTTTTTCAATTGATTGAGAATGGAAATTTTTTTATTGAGTTTTTTATTATTTTTTTGCTTTTTCTTTATGACTAAATAAAATCGAATATTTCATATCTTGGAATTCTTCTTTTTTCAGTTTTAAATCATGTTGTTCTTTGTATTTGAACTTCGAAATCTTTCCTTTGAAATTGATCATTTTGAATTGATGGCCTTAACTTATAATTACTCCTCATGAAAGCTTACGCAGTAAACATATTGCCCTAAATGCTATCCATCGTAGGCTTGCAAAAGTTTCTAATGGTGACACTGTGTCAGTGAGCAGGTTAATTAACCGTGCCTTTCAATTTTTTTGATGTTCAAACTCCAAACTAATAGTTGTAACTAACGTTTTTTTCCCCTCAACATGCAGATTTGTTCCTCCCGAAAGTTTCAACGTTGCATTGCTTAGGGTCGAGTTGGAATTCGTGAAGAAGGGTGCTAAAAATGAACAGGTGAAATTTCAATGCATTATGATCTGTTTGTTATCTTAGATGATATTACGTTGCTCAGATCGGTGGCAGCCAGATAAAATGCTGTGTATTATTTTTGTAGGTTGATGCTGTTCTTCTGGCTAAGCAGCTTAGAAAGAGGTTTGTCAATCAGGTAGAGTTATGTGCTGTTTGCTTGTTGTAAATGCCTACTTTGATTTTGCGGTTGTGTGCTGGCTATATTTTTTGCTTGATTGGTTGATTGTGAAATTTAGACTGGTTTTCCTCAAATTTCTGTTTTAGAACAAAGGGAACGTCATATATTTTGTTTGAATGTGTACATCAATGTTTTGTTGTTCTTATATCAGTTCGAACCTAGAGAATAATTTACTTGGTGACATTACCCCTCTTTATTTTCCTCATATCTCCTGTATAAATGTTTGTTTGTTGCTTCCTTTCTCTCCTCAGATCTCGCATACATGTATAAAAGTTTTGTTCCCATCCATCGATGGAGGTTTGAATGATTTTCGTTGAAGTCATGGAATACCGGTCTCTTTTTTTGCAGGTTATGACAGCTGGGCAAAAGGTTACATTTGAGTATCACGGTAATAACTATATTTTCACAATCAATCAAGCTCAGCTAGAGGGGCAAGAAACTTCTATTGTTCCTGAAAGGGGAATGATTTCCAGTGATACCTACTTTATCTTTGAAGCACAAAATTCAAGTGGAATCAAGGTTATATGCTAGTACCATGTTACTAGTTTCTTTTTGCTTTTAATCTTTTTTCTAGTAGAGTTTTGATCTGTGGACATCATTGTCATTCAGATATTAGATTTGTAAGTCATTTACATATCTAGATTATAATTTAATCAAGTTGATTCAACTTGCTTTAATGGTTCACCGCTCGCTGACTTATGTTTTGCAATGCAGATCGTCAATCAACGTGAAGCTGCCAGCTGTAGCATCTTTAGACACAAAGAGTTTAATCTACAATCACTGGGTATTGGTGGCTTAAGTGCAGAGTTTGCTGATATATTTCGAAGAGCTTTTGCCTCCCGTGTTTTTCCTCCTCATGTGACTAACAAGTAACATAACTTATTCTTGAAACCATACTATTTATGTGTCAGATACCTATTTATTTGTTTTGATGGGAAACCTTTTGAGGTTCCAGGTTGGGGATTAAGCATGTAAAAGGCATGCTGCTTTATGGACCTCCTGGTACTGGCAAAACTCTCATGGCTCGTCAAATTGGAAAGATGTTGAATGGAAAGGAACCAAAGGTTTGGAGTTTGGTGACCTTATAGTTATTCACCTCGATATATGTGACCTTGAACTGCACATAATAGTTTGCCTGCAGATAATTAGAGATGTTAATTCCTTTTGCTTTATGGCATGTATCCCTTTTGGCCTAGTGTCAATAGCATTTTGGATTGTGCTGTTGGAAGTTTTTCAGGACTCAATATTGATTAACACTTTCTGTTGGCATGTCAATTGTCTGTGTTCCCTCTACCGTATTATTTACTGTCTTCTCCATGATGCTGTTGATGTTTTTACATCAGAGTGTATAACCTTCTTTGAGCAAAGTCTGCTATATAGTGTCATGTCCTGTTTTGAGACTGCTTGCTTGCATAAATGTTTCAGAGATGCTGCATTTGACTTCATTGACTAAGATGTTTGCGATTATGGTGAATATTACTTATTACTGTAATTCAATAATGCAATATTTTACTTCTTGGTAAATTTGTTTAGATTGTTAATGGCCCTGAAGTCCTGAGCAAGTTTGTTGGTGAAACTGAGAAGAATGTGAGGGACTTATTTGCAGATGCTGAGAATGATCAAAGGACTCGTGGTAAGAGATATGTGCCCACTAGTTTTAGAGTTTTGGGTTACTCTTTTATTTTATAGTGACACATCATGTCCATTTTGACTTTTCAGGCGACGAAAGTGATTTGCATGTCATAATTTTTGATGAAATTGATGCTATTTGTAAGGTACAAGTCTGCTTTATATACTTCTACTTGCCCCTTAGATCAATAGTAGTACTTTCACTGTTTTATGTGATGTTTCTAATTTCCTTTACATTGTAACTTTCAGTATGCAATGTTCTTTAAATTATTGAAACAGTGGGTGTAAAATTGTTGCAAGGAGTTGTACTTTTTAAGCCCTAGAATTACTTTCTGACATTGACCAAGTAGTGTTGCAGCTTTATACACACGTTGCTGTGTTTATGATGCTAATAAAATCGGGTGAATCTTTTGTAAAAAAGTTATTTCAAGTTAGGCGCCAGCTTATTTCTTAATATGTGAAGGAATACATGCTGTTGCCTAGTTACATATATATACAACCTTGGGCTGTGTGTGGAATCTATAAAAGATTCAATCCTAATGAGTATTTAGACAATTCAGTTGAGGCTGTTTTTTGTATTATTGAACTTTCTTCATGAATTATGTGGTTTTATTTTTTTTTATTTTTTTTTTCAGTCAAGAGGCTCAACTAGAGATGGTACTGGCGTTCATGACAGCATTGTGAACCAGTTGCTTACCAAGGTCAGTGACTAGTTCCTGAGAGTTTGTGAGTCTTAAAAATCGCTACTGTTTGTCTCGTGTCATTTTCTTAGTTCTTGTGGTTAGCATGTCCTAAAGAAATGATTATTTAAACTAAAGAAATAATTTACTTTTCAGATAGATGGCGTGGAGTCTCTAAATAATGTTTTGCTTATTGGAATGACCAACAGAAAGGATTTGCTTGATGAAGCCCTTCTGAGGTTGCTCCCTCCCTCCTCCATTCTGCCATCTCTTTCTCTCCGTCGTGTGCCCACGCACACACAAAGCCAGCCTCTCAGTCTATCTATCTCTTTGTCACATTAGATCATCCTCTACTGTAAGAAGCTTGGTCAACAACCAATTACTAGAAACAATATATTGATGCATTTTATAGTTCTGGAATGTGGACATTAAAATTTCTGAAGCCTAAAAGAGTTACAACAAAATGTTGATTATCATGTGGAATTTGAGGGCCTATGAATAAGATTTATACTTATGATCTGGAGTAAATATGCCTCAAGCTGTCAGCATTGCAAGCTGTGTAATATTTTATTGCAATTTTGTCTGCTTTGTGGACTTTATAGTTTCTTGATGATTGATGTAGTTCCATTAATCTATGAAGTGTCTTTATCTTCACTTAAATCTTTGAATACTTTTCTTCTGTAGGCCAGGACGTTTGGAGGTTCAAGTTGAGATAAGTCTTCCAGATGAAAATGGTCGTTTGCAGATTCTTCAGATCCACACAAACAAGATGAAAGAGAATTCTTTTCTTGCTCCTGATGTTAACCTTCAAGAGCTTGGTATGTGTAGTAATTTATGGTTATGGGATTTACATTCTTCACTGTTTGGGAGAATTAACTATTGAAGGGTTAAATGTTTGATTCATTTATCCCACTCCCCATCTGCTCCAAAAAAAATATATAGGCTGACAGATCTTGATGATTGATATATAAAGTTGCCTTTTACTTCTTCTTACTTTTGTTCTCAATAGATTGTGAAATATTCTCCAGCTTCCTTTGGGTGATCCAACTTGGAGTAGAATCTTTACAGTTATCTTCTTAATATGTCTGGCTTGGCAATTTCTTTTTCTAAAGAATAGGGATGAGGGTTGACAATGATTTGAGCTGTATCTTGCATTCGAGAAGGCCTTGCAATTTTCTAATTACTTCTTTTTGTTACTTAGCTGCTCGTACAAAGAATTACAGTGGAGCTGAGCTTGAAGGTGTTGTGAAAAGTGCAGTTTCTTTTGCTTTGAATAGACAGGTAAGTATGGATGATCTTACCAAGCCAGTGGATGAAGAGAACATTAAAGTTACAATGGATGATTTTCTCAATGCACTCCTAGAAATCATTCCTGCATTTGGAGCCTCAACTGATGACCTTGAGCGATGCAGGTGAACTTTTCTGTTCAAATTAGTATGAATTTCAGTTCTTTATGACTAGATGTTGATTTCCATTCTGTTTCAATTCTTATCATTCATATGTTCTAATAGTAGGTTTAGAAGGTAAGAGTCTTGGCAAAGATGCTTTGAGCCTTCAACTTTTAGTTTTTAATAATTTTAAACAGCTTTGCTTCAAAAGTGAGCTGTGAGCATCACATGTAGTCTTCTGGTTCTGCCCTCAGCCATTTGTCAATAATTTTGTTGCATTCCTGTTGTTCTAGTTACTTGGTTGCCATTATCAGATTTATAGATAATCGTTCTTGAGTTAGCTTTGGAAAATATGAACATTTATCTTGAACCTTGAGATGGCTTTTTGGGGAATTAAAATTCATTTATTTAAAATTTTACTCTCTTTTGTTTTTGTGAGATTTCTAGCAGAATATGACTCATATCTTTCGTTTTTGGTACCTTTGCCGGAATTATTTCACATAATATAATTTTTAGACTTAATGGCATGGTGGATTGTGGTGATCGACATAAGCATATTTATCAGAGAGCCATGCTACTAGTAGAGCAGGTCAAAGTGAGCAAAGGAAGTCCTCTTGTTACTTGTCTTCTAGAAGGGTCAAGTGGAAGGTAGACATCAGGATTTTTGTTTTTGTTTTACATTTTCTAGTTTTAACTTTAACTGAATCTAAGTTGACTTGTACAGTGGCAAAACAGCGTTGGCAGCCACCATTGGCATTGACAGTGATTTCCCATATGTCAAGATAGTAAGATCCTGCCCTATTGCATGTATGAATATATTGATTTTATTTTTGGCTTAAGGTTCCTGTTTTTATTATTTTGTAGGTCTCGGCTGAATCGATGATTGGCCTTCATGAGAGTACAAAATGTGCACAGATTGTCAAGGTTTGTGTTGCCTAGTTCTTGAAATCTGGATATGATATAAATAGTTTTATTAGAATAATTAGTCTAAACTGGAGCTTTGCTTTTGTGTAAGCTATTTTACACTCACATATACAAGATTTTCTTGTTTAGATTTGGAAATTGATGACTAGGAGTATCCGTGCATCAGACATCAAGCCAAGAGAATCTACATTAGAAAAAGTTAATAATGCTATTTAGTATACTTTGGCAGGTATTTGAGGATGCTTACAAGTCACCCTTGAGCATCATTATCCTTGACGACATAGAAAGGTAGGGGGAATCAGAGACTTACGCTGCTCATTTTGACTTATAATGTGCAATGTGGACAAAAATAATTGTTTAATTATTGTTACAGGCTACTGGAATATGTTGCTATTGGGCCCCGTTTTTCAAATTTAATTTCTCAGACATTGTTGGTCCTTCTGAAACGTCTTCCTCCTAAGGTTTCTCTTTGCTCCCTTGATTCTATATGTATTTTATTGTGATCAGGCACTCCAAATGGTTTCGTGGGAAATATGTGAAGTTTTTTTTTTTTCCTTCTAGTTTAATTGAAAAAAAAGAGATGAACCTCGTGAATATATCTATTCTCTCACTCCTTGATTAGGAATCCCATGCTGCTTGCTAGTTGAAATCATAAACATAGTAGAAGATATGATTTGATTCATATGTTAAGCCAATCAGATGCCAAACAAGTAAATCGAGAATCTAATTAAATCAATTAGTAACTTTTAATCTGATTAAGTTTATTGTTATTTGAATGTGAAATTGCTTTTTTCAGGGGAAAAAACTTCTGGTGATAGGGACAACTAGCGAGGTGGGCTTCTTAGATTCAGTTGGCATTTGCGATGCTTTCTCTATCACCTACCATCTTCCTACGTTGAAGACGGCTGATGCAAAGAAGGTTATAATGTTACCAATTTTGTTTCTTTCCTGAAATCATCTGAGGGGTATGATATTTTTGTTTTGCTTTCTTTGGCTTGTTGGTGCCAAATTGGCCCAGTTAACGCTAATATACCATAACAGCAGAAAAATTTTAGTGAATGGTATTAATAAGCGCTTTATAAATTTTAAAGCCATCTTCTTTTATAAAAGTAGCTGAGGCAAATTGGGGAAGTTAATTGAACCAAAACGTGTGGAAATTTCTTTGCCATCAGATAGTTTCACTGATGACCTTGCTAACTGTTTTGTCTGGTATTCAGACAGACATTCTGATTGGATGTTTCACTGTCATGTTTGTCCTAAACTCTTAAAGTCAAAACAGTTTAGTATTGCTTTTAGTTACTGAGTAAGATTAATTTAATCTGCCTTTTCTACCTCAGGTGTTGGAACAACTGAATGTATTTGCTGAAGAAGATATCAGTGCAGCTGCCGAGGCCCTGAATGATGTGAGCTTAAATCCATCACATTTGAGGATATTTTTCATATTGCAATATTTTTTTTTCTTGAATGGTTTTAAAATCACTGGTTTTACCTTTTATTAAGCAAGCAAAATTTAAAATCCCAAATGATAAATTAGATGGACATTTTGATACATCCAAAAAAATTTGACATTATTCATTTGGAAGTCGGTGAGTGGATGTCAAGTTTGCATCTTTAGTTGGGTGAATTGCTAGGTATTTTGTTTAAAACAACATGCCTCATTTTAATTCATTCACAGGCACATATTTTCGTTTGTTCTTCTCTTCATGTGCGCAACCGTGCATATGGATGCCCGTTTGAGAGTACGCACGAATGTACAGAATGATCTGTCGAGTATCATGTTGGGGGTTTTTTTTTCTTTCCTGGAACTTTGAGCTTTTTAGATATATGATTCTGCATCATGAATTTCCAGTGTGGAAATCCGACCCCAGCTTCGACATTGACATTTTGGTTTTACATTTATATTGCGCTCTAGGCAACGGATTGAGCATATAAAGCGAATAGATGAAACTCAAACCCTAGTATCATGTGCAAGTATACGTGTCCATGCGCACAAACATGAGGCTATCTATTCTATTTCTTACCCGTTTTCTCATTTTTTTCCCTTTTAGATGCCTATCAAGAAGCTTTATATGTTGATCGAGATGGCGGCTCAAGGAGAACAAGGCGGAGCAGCAGAGGCAATCTTCTCCGGCGGAGAGAAGATTAAGATTTCTCACTTTTACGATTGCCTCCAGGATGTTGTCCGGTACTAATTTTAACGCATTTTATCCGTTTGTTCCTGTAATTGGTGTTCGATTCCTCGTATAGTTGCGTATTGAAGATTTTAAAGTTTCAGTTTTCCATTCCTTTTTTTCGTGTTATTGAACTGATTTTTAGACATTGATTGAAGGCTACGGGGGAGGTTTTAGGCAATATAAGTAGAGGTTTTTGCTAATGTTAAGATACTTATTAAAATTAATTAAATTACTGTTTATAATATTTTATTGAAATACAACCAAGAATTAAACTGAGCCTTGGGAGCTACAAAGAGTTAATTTTGCAGACAAACAGAGCCAGGCAATGGCCTGTACTTTATCAAGTTTCGGTAAAAGTATTTATAAGCTGGGTTGGTTCAACTCGATCTGATTCGGGTTAAATCATAGTTAAAAAAAGATCAGAGATTAAATTATTGTGACTTCTTGTTTTTGGTTTAATTGATTCATTTAAATAAAATCTAAAATATTTTTAGAAGAATTTTAATATTAAAGAAATATTATATATATTAAGTTATTAATAAAAACACACATTTGGCTTAATAAAATCTTTTGTATAATTTTAAGAGTTGTATAATTTCAAAAGGCTGTTGGTTCAAATATTATCAAATATAAAAACATAACTTTCAAAAAAATAATTGAAAGTATAAAAATGTTTTTTTTTTCTTTTTTTTTGGGGGGGTTTTAATGGTTTTTTAGTGGTTGAAATTTTAGTTCAGTTCAACTAAAATCTGGCTGCTTCGGATCGGATGTATCTCTAGTTCGCTGTTGAATTGATTAGGCTAGTTCGGTCCTTTTATCAATCATGGTCCAAATTATTTTTTAAATTTAAATTTAATTACAAATCTTAATATATTAATTTGATAGTGATACAGATTTTTGGCTCAGTCTGAGCCTTAGCCGCCAGGCCTAGTAAAGGAATAAAAAAATTTTTAAGCTAACATGAGTCATGAATAACTCTATCGTATAATTATAAATATAATATAAAATATTAAATATTTTAAAATCTTAAACATTAATATAGTAGGTGTACTAAAAGTATCTGTTAATCATATTTAAATATGACTCGTTGTCTTTTATATTTTTTCGTGTTTATTAGACATATCATGTTCGTATCGTGTTTATGAAGCTTAATTAATTAAAATACAATTTTTTTTAAAAAAAATTTTCAATATTAAAGTCCATTAGTTTATTAATTGCATCCTATGCTTTATTTACTTTTATTACGTGTTTATTACTTTATCAAATTTATTATAGGGGGATAATAAAAGAACTAACTGGAGCAGAATCAAATAAAATTATTGTTACGATCTATACTTGATATTAAAATTTATTTTTAATTAAAGGAATGCCACGAGTTTTACTTAGAATGAGGTAACTAAAATTTTAATATAAAAATATATTTTTTTTTCATTTTTATTAATATCTTAACACTAATTCAACCTTCCGAGCCAAGTCAAGTTGAGCCCGATTCAAGCTTGGATTAATAATTTTGATAAATTTTCAAGGCTTAATCGAATCTAAAAACATTTTTATTGTAAAACAAACTTTATATATTAATAAAAGTTTTATTAATTTTATTTATTTATAAAATATATTATAATTCGATAAAAAAATTTATAAAATAATAAAAATTCATCTGTGGCAAACGTAGCACCCATGCTAATATCATTAGAAATATGTATTGTATTTTAATTCTGCTTATAAATTTTAAAATTTTATCGACAGATAAATTATATAGTACAAGATCATGCATTAAAACAAGAAAAACGTTTTGATAACGTTCATGGAAAGTTCTTTCATCTTTTCTTTCCATTTTTTTCCCATTATTGTGTGGAAAATTTACAACCACATCTAATTAATCCGACAAGAATGATAATTTGTTGTCGTCAAACTCTGTTTTTTTTTTTTGTTTTAATGTGCCAGTCGTGTCTCTTCGTCTATCTTAGAATTTGCTATAAAATTGAAAGTGAACGATATACAAATCCTTTAGTACTCGCGTGCGTCGGAATTTTTAAAAGTTATAATTTAAAAAAAAAATTAAATTTTTTATTTAAATTCATTTTTAGTTTAATTTGATCAATTTATATTATTCATAATTATTATTTATAATTAATACAAAATTAAAATATTATTTTTATATTAATATTTATATATTTTATAATTAAATTTAAATAATAAATAATTTTTTAATTATTAAATATCAATTTAAATTAGACTTGATTGACCTGAATTGACATAAGATCTATTCAAGATTAGACTCGAGTGAATTAAGCTTATTAGGCAATATGAATAGCTCGATTTGTGGGTAAATCTAATCTCTTGTTGGCCGATGAGTCTATTTCCTTGTCGGCCCCTCTATGTTTTGTTCTCTTAAATTTATTTTGATTAATAAAAGTACATATTTTGCTTAAAAGAATGAAATAATTCCGAAGTTTTTTTTATAAAATATTTTAGTTTAATAATTGCCATTTATAAAAAAAAAAAAATAAGGCTTGAGAAATATAATCTGACACTTTTGTAATTTATTAATAGAAAATTAAACTGTTAAATATTTTGAATAAAAAATTTAATTTTCGACGAATCCAAATACCAAAATGAAAGTTTTGATATATATATATATATATATATATATAATCATGCATTTTCAAATATATAGAGATTGATGCATTTTCAAATATATAGTGAATCAATCTCAATTGTCATCAATTTAATTAGCTAGGCTTTATTTAGTAATTACATACTATATCAAGATTCAATAATATAATTATCCTTTTCTATTTGTTTTTTTTTTTTTTTTAAAGTCTAAATCAGGCTACATAAAAACGCAATAAATGCAAAGAAAATGGTAGTTATATATTGAAAACCTCAGATTCGTCGTTTTCGATTTGATTTTTGTACAACATCAAAAGGACATCTTTGGGTGTTTATGTTGGATTACTGTTTAAATTTTTTTCATCGTTTGGATTAGATTGAATTGTTTAAAATAAT
>JBBYHM010000024.1:1904804-1982234 GCA_038381775.1 Adansonia rubrostipa | reverse complement strand
GCCTAAATTGCGCAAGGCCCACCGGCCTACCTTACTAGATTTCGTAAAATTACAAATTGATATCATACCCCAACCCTCATTCTACTAACTTCAAGTAACATCAAAAGGACTTTATTTAATTTTTTAATAATAGTTTATTGATACAGTTATTTTTTAAAAAATAATATTTAATAAATTTAAACTTTAAATTTTAATATTTATAATTTTTTTTTATATTTGAAGTACGGGCTTATCCAGCTTTAGTAACTTTACTCAAATTACAAACCGATCCCTTACTCTCCTAAGTTTAAGTGACATCAAAAGCACTTAATTAATTCGATGATTTATCGAAACAATACTATAATAGGTTATTCTGTGGAATAATCATTTTGTAAGTCAATCAGACACATTATTACAGCATGACGAAATAAAATTATAATAAAATTTATATTACAGTGAATCAAACACACTATTAATGAATCAAAGTTTGATATCCTCTTTGCATCAATGGCTTGTCTCATTTTTTTTAAAGCATAAACAAAACAAAAATAAAGTAGTTTAAAGCATTCCGACGTCACTCCATGAGTCAACCAAATTATGATCTAGTAGAGTAAAATAAAATTCAAAGTAAACATACAAATAACGCCAAAAATTCTCTTTCAATAAGAGGTATTTTAAGTGAGAAAAAGAAAGATATTCCATTTGACATCCGAGTAAAATTATAAAACCACGTAAACGCGTAGCATAAACATGTGATTCACATTCGATATATCCCGAAAACTGACATAGATCTTTGGTTGATTTTAGTTCAATTCCCTTTCCCTATAAATTGGGTAACTTGTTTGATTCAACGTAGCTAGCAACAGCATCGTCCCAGCTTAATTTGCTCGGTTGCCATTTACAGCAAAAAGGAGATCAAATTAAAGAGATATAACAAGGTTCATCAATGGCAGCAACCAAGGAAATTTTATGTTCAACCAAAGTAGATATGTTCCCTTACTGCAACTTTTTTCATCATCAGCAAAAAAAGTGCAGTGTTTTGGCTTCTTCGGCCTCGTTGTTTAATTCATGGAAGCGAAGAGTGGTGCAACTGAGAGAGGTTGCGGCAGCGCCTGTTGCTGATGTTGTTCCCTTGGCGACTGATCAGCTCATTGAACTTGATTCCGTCAGGGCTATCCCCGAAATTCCAGTGCAATTCAACGTCACAGCTCTGGTCACGGTTGTTTACGATGCCAAGGAAAAAATGAAGGAGATGATGTTTCATTGGTGGGATTCTAGTGCCGCCATTGATGCTCAGAGAGGTGTTTTTCTTCAGCTGGTCAGCACTGATGTTGACCCAAGTAAGCACTGATTCCTTCCTTTCCATTAATACTTTGCTCTTCCATAAATTTGGGAAGTAAAATCAAATGGAAAAGCCAAAAAAAAAAAATCATTCCTTCTCTTCCATTTATGAAAATATACTAACCTTAATATAATTAAAGTTTAACACAAAAACTAATAAATTTCGAGAATTGCAGAATAGTGTTTATCATGATTCTGAATATAACGAATGTTATTATAATTATCGCAATTCATTAATATCTTTCCAAGCCTCCCTCTCACTTCAAACAAAAAAGGAAAAACAACAAATTGCTCCCCACCACAAGTTTTAACATAATATCTATTAGCTAAATGATTATTTCTCTCTATTCATCTTTTCACAAATCTGCGGCCGCATGCAAATGCAATGCCCTTTCATTTGGATTTTAGTTTTTCAAAATTTCTGATAGAAGAATGGAGTAATTTGTTCACTTAATCTAATGGCTGATCAATGTTTTTGAAATATATGAAGGGACGGGAGAGGCAAAGGTGAGCAAGGAAGCTATCCTAGACTGGTCCAGAGACTTGAACTTCAATGGTGGCAAAATCAGTCACGAGGTTCAATTTTTGGTAGATGCAAACTTTGGGGTCCCCGGAGCAATCCTTGTAAGCAACAAAAACCAGAAGGAGTTCTATTTAGAAAGCATCACCATTGGAGGATTCATCCATTTTATGTGTCAATCTTGGGTTCAACCAGAGAAACTCCACCCAGAGAAAAGGATCTTCTTCTGTAATAAGGTTAGAATTTTATAAAATTCTCCTAAAAAAAAATGTACTGATAAATGGCATGAAATGACTTAGTTTTGCAAATTATATGGCAGGCATTCTTACCAAATGAAACGCCAACAGGGCTCAAAGATTTGAGAAAAAAAGAACTAAAGCAATTGAGGGGCGATGGAGAGGGTGTTAGAGCTTTATCAGATCGAATTTATGACTATGATGTTTACAATGACTTGGGAAATCCGGACAAAGGAATTGAATACGCAAGGCCAGTTTTGGGAGGGCAACATCGGCCTTATCCGAGACGATGCCGAACTGGACGTCCTCCCACAAAGTCAGGTGAGGTTACATTTAAGATTTATGAAGTATATCTAATAATTCATGTATTTATATTATATTTTTTATAAAATGGCCCAGATCCGAAGGCAGAGGCACCGGCAAATGAATCACTGCCAATGTATGTACCGAGAGATGAAGCATTTGGAGATGTGAAGAGACAAACAGTCGACGCAGGAAGCCGGAAAGGCATGCTTAATAACCTTCTCCCTTTCCTTAAAGATTCGTCAACTGAGGGTGAGGCTATAAATTCGTTCTCCGACATCAATGAACTATACAAAAAGCTCCCTTCCAATGAGAAAGACTGTCGAAAGAATACACATTTCCCAACTCACATTAATCAGATGATCAAAGAATCTACAACATACGCTTTCAAATTCGACCCTCCAAACATCGTCTTCAGTAAGAACAAAACTTGTTGCTCTTCAATTCAGTAATAATATCTTCATATTATATAAATCAAAAGAACATTTATGAAACTGGGTATTCAATTTCAGGGGATGCTACATGTTGTTTAAGAGATGATGAATTTGGTCGCCTAACTCTAGCCGGAATGAACCCCTTAAGCATTGAAAGGCTCAAGGTAAGACCCGAAATCATTTTTTTTGTAGAATTCAGAGTTTAATCTAATCCATTCATACGATTGTCCTTGAACGATGAACATCATTCGTGGGTGTTTTTTCCTTCAGGTTTTCCCACCTGTAAGCAAACTTGATCCATCCATTTATGGTCCACGAGAGTCAGCATTGAGGGATGAACACATCATCTATCATCTTGATGGGATGGCAGTTCAGCAGGTAACAACAGCAAATGAAAAAGCCTCGAAGTTTCCGAACTTTGGTTATCCCCGTGTATTGTTAAAGCATTCAATGTTTTCTCTGACGAAAGCTGATGCTTTTCTTTAGATGGAAACTATTCTACACGCACGTAACGTTTGTCATTGCCTGAGATGAGACTGTAGTTCAAATTCAATTTTCAGTTTATTATCTAAAATATATTAAAATTATTTTTATGATAATTTTTATATATTTTTAATATTAAATTCAAATAAAAATAATTTTTATTAATTAAATGATAATTAAATCATATATAATTTTACAATATCATATTTTAAATCCGATTGTATTGAGGTAGAGGTGTTTAAAAGTCAAATCAGGTTATAATCTTGAAATTTTTAAATTTTTTATCCAAATCTGAATTGAGCCAGTTTCGCACGATAATCCGAATTATTGTTCATAAATAAATAAATAATTCAAAAATATTTTTAATATTAATATTTACACATATTTTATAATTAAATTTAAATAAAAAATTTTTTCATTATAAAATAATAATTTTAAGCCTAGTTGGACCAACCTAAATTATTAAAAACTAATATCTAAAATTCGGTCGAACAAATAATTTTTCCCATAAGCATCTTTAAATTTGATTCAAATTTATCAAATTAAATAAATAACTAGAGGATATCTATTTGTCTGTGGTAACGTGTGGTTACCAATTTTTTTGTTTTTTTTTGTTTTTTCTACATTGGCATTATCATGGACCACTGTCAATCGAACACAATTAAATTGCATGTGGCCATACTTTTGATTTCACATCGAAAAATAATTGAACACCTTTTATGAGCGACGTGACTTCACATTTTAATTCATGGATCTTACATTTTTTTTTGTTTATTTTTTGAATTTTCTGCAGGCAATGAAAGAGAATAAATTGTTTATATTGGACTATCACGATTCGTACTTTCCATTTCTCAACACCATAAATGCTCAGCCTGATCGGAAAGCCCATGCGACTCGGACGATTTTCTTCTTGACGAAAATGGGAACTCTGAAGCCAATCGCTATTGAACTCAGCCTTCCTCCAATGAACCCTTATATTCCTTCAAAGCAGGTTGTCACCCCTCCCGTTGATGCCACCACCTGCTGGCAATGGCAACTAGCTAAAGCCCATGTCTGCTCAAATGATTCTGGAGCTCATGAACTGATTCAGCATTGGTATGCAAATGCAACACCCGTAACTTCAATTGAGTAATTAGTGTTAGCTTAATTGATGAAAACCCTTTTCTAATTATTTAATTGGACGATCAATTATCTAAGAAGTTTAAACCGATAGGAAAAAAAAAAACAATTATTATATTTAAGCTCGAATACATCTTTCATGCAATTCAAATAGATGATTAATGGGCTTGCAGGGTGCAAGTTAATCAAAGGATTAGAGCAACGACGAGTAAATATATTAAAAATTAAAGTGATTGTTAGAGTTTGACGTCTGAAAATTTTGATATCAGTCTAAATTAGATGGCCAATTATCCTAAAAATTTAAGCAAATAAAAAAAAATCCAATAATTTTATTAAAGTTTTGATTATTAATAAAGGAGTTGATGGTCATGATTTTAAACAGGTTGCGAACTCATGCATGCATGGAACCATTTATCATAGCAGCACGGCGGCATTTAAGTGTAATGCATCCAATTCACAAGCTTCTTCATCCTCACATGCGATACACAATGGACATAAATGCACGGGCTCGTGAGCTTCTCATTAGCGCCGGTGGAATAATTGAGTCCCTCTTTTCCACTAAAAAATGTTCAATAGAGATGACTTCTTTTGCTTACGAAAACTGGCGCTTTGACATGGAAAGCCTCCCTGCAGATCTCATCCGAAGGTATGCATATATAATCAGATGCATGTACTTTTTTATAAAATAAGAACTCTGAGACTTTGACATGAATCTCACTACAAAATAAGAAATTTTTTAGAACGATATAAGAAGAATATAAAAAAATTTTTTTATTTTAAATTTAATAATATTGAAAATGAAAGTCATTTCAAAATTTTTTAGATATATAATTTTAAAGGATAATTGTTAATAACATTCTTTTGTTTCTAAAATTTTTAGGAACGATATTTTATTTTTTTAGACAATTACGTGGCTCAATTCCTCTAAATTTTGCAGTAAATGACTTTGAATTTCACTTTCTTTGATGTAGGGGAATTGCAGAACCAGACCCAACTGAACCACATGGCCTAAAATTGCTCATCGGAGACTACCCATATGCCAATGATGGGTTACTTATATGGTCAGCCATTGAAAAACTGGTTAGGGACTATGTGAAGTATTACTACCCAGACTCAAATAGCATTCGATCTGATCCAGAACTCAATGCCTGGTACTGTGAGTCCATCAATGTAGGCCATGCCGACATCCGACATAAAAGCTGGTGGCCAAGGCTTTCAACTCCGGAGGATCTTGTCTCCATTCTAACTACCATTATCTGGATTGCATCGGCTGAACATGCTGCTTTGAACTTCGGACAGTATCATTACGGTGGATATGTCCCCGTACGTCCACCATATATGCGGCGGCTACTGCCCAATGAGCACGATCCGGAGTATGCAACTTTCCTCGCGAATCCAGAAGGTTACTTCTTATCATCGTTGCCAAGTTTACGAGAAATGTCATTTTTAATGTCGGTGCTCGATATTCTATCTACACATTCACCTGATGAAGAGTATTTAGGAGATCGAAAAGACCTTACATCATGGACTGGGGACCCAGAGATTATCGAAGCATTCTACAGATTTTCAGTGGATATGAAGATGGTGGAGAAAGAGATTGAAAAAAGAAATGCCAACCCAAAGCTTAGAAACAGATGTGGGGCTGGGGTTTCACCATATGAGCTACTCGTGCCATTTTCACAACCTGGAGTTTCTTGTAGAGGTGTGCCCAACAGCATATCGATATGAAAATGCTAAATTATAGAGAATCAAACATCCATCCTGAATCTTGGGAATTCATTTTAGAGCAGTAAGGGAAAAAACAAAAAAAACAATCTCAATTTGTTGGAACCAACCAACCAACCAATACAAGCAAAGGACGAAATGTAGCAAAGTATTCGAGTTGTGTGTACACCATATATCAGTACATATAAAGAATATGTAGAAGTGAATTAGAAACACCTAAGTATAAGGACCTCAATTTCTACCAAGGTCTGCCAATGTATAAATTTAAAAACTTAAATTTGAATTTCATTTATTATATAAATTATCATAATGAAATGCATATATTTTGTATAAAATAATTTAAGATTCAATATGTTATATACTAAAAGTTATGGAACATGAATTTTAAATTTACAAATAGATGTTCAATTAATTAATAAATTGGAAAAGTAATCATAAATTACATATTATTATTATTATTTTTTATTTTTAAAATTTTAAATTTTAAATACGACCCTATGAAATAAAAAAAATTTCTATTGACGGTAAATTAGATAATTTTCCCAAATAATATCTACAATAAAAAATGTTTCTTTACATTTATTGATTTTTTTTTTAAATTTTTGTGTGGAAAAAAAATTACAAACACATTTAACACATAAAAATGATATTTTTGTCGTAAAATTGGCCACGGTGTAAAATGAAAATTTGTCTTCATATTCTATGTTGATTGTTGCACAGTAGACCTTCTCGTGGGCTGGGCCGGGCTGGATTTGGACCGGGCTTGAGCATAGTATTAACATTAAATATGCTTGCCCAAGCCCGGCTCGGCCCAAAATATGGGCCTCAAATTTTATCCAAGCCTGCCTATATTTGTAAATAGATAGTCCAAGCCCGTTTAGGCCAGTCCATATTATATTTTTTTACAATTTATTTTTTTAAAATATATTTTTTAAATTTAATTTTTATTAATTTAATAATTTTCTTTTATTAAGTTTATAAATATAAATAATTTAACTTAGCTTTTAAAGTTTACACTATAATATTATATATATGTATTGTTTATATGATAAAAAATTATATAATACATAAAATATAAAATAAATATAATATAATATAATATAATAGTAAACTGGGTCGGGTTGGGCTCGGGCTTTGAAAGTTGAACCAAGGCCCGGCCCATTTTTTAATCGAGCCAATTTTTGTGTCCAAGCCTATTTTTCAGGCCTATTATGTTTGTCCAAACCCTCCCAAATTTCGGGTGAACTTTCGGGCTTGGGCGGGTAGCCTGGCCCTTGAGCAGGTTTATTGCAAAGAACACGGAGTAAAATTTTGTTCTTTTGAGAAATACAGGCTTATATAATTACTAGTTTTTTTAGACATGTACATCTGCTCGTGAATTATTTGAAATATAAATATCATAATTTATTATAATAAAGTTTTTATTAAAAATTATTTAATTAATAATTTAAAAATATATAATTGATAATTTAGTGTTAGTTAGTTTGTTAAATTATTATAATTTTTATTGAATTAGATATTATATAGTTGATGATATTTACAAAAATATATAATTTTTTATACCTAATTAATAAGTTATATAAATTTTTAGTTATAAATTTTACTATTATCTTTCATCCTTTATTATTTTATTATCAATGATTTATTTTTATGTTGTATATTGTAACATTTTTACTGACGTATTATAAATTATTTATTACGTAACGTGTTTAATACTATATTATAAATTGGTTACAATTACGTTATCATTTATCATTATATTATACATTTTATTTTTTTACTTTACAATTATTTATCTTTGAAATATCAATATGTTATCTATCATTTACTAAGTATTTAATATTTTTAACTAAAAATTTTATTTAATAAAGTTTTCAATATCTAAAACACGTATTTTGAGAATTAATTATAAGTTAGCATGTTAATTTAACATATTTTATATGTTTTTTATTTTAAAAATATGCAATTTAATAACTTAATTGTGAATTAACCTATTAAATAACATAATTTCAAAGCTTTGGATATAATTATATTTTTGTATTAAAAAGATGATGAAATGTTACCAATAAATAATTGTCATGCTATGAATCATTTACTATTAAATCTTTACGACAATGCCGGCAGTTACTATTACGTTGTTAAACATTTATTACTACTTATCAATTATTCACCATCATGTTACTTATCTTATAGTACTATTTTATAATTATTTATTTTTTAATTGTAAATTTATTGTTATATTATTAATCATTTATTACTATTTTATTAATGGTTTACACCTAAAACTATTCATCAAGCACTATTATTTTACATTTATTTATCTTTATAATTACGAAATTTAATATCAATCATTTGCTATTGTAATATCTATTAATTACTAATTATAAAAAAATGAACTAATAATTTATTTTAAAAAGGGTTGCAATCTTGAAACATGAAATTTGATAATCTAATAGTGAGTTAACTTGCAAAATTGATATAATTTAAAAACTTAAACTCTAACTACATATTGATGTTGTAGTCAAAGTAGACAGTACCGTACTTATTGGTGTACAATTTTTATTTTGGTATTGGTACATACCGATATTGGTGTGTTTCAGTTCACCGTTCTGAAGAGTTTGAATATTTTTAATTTATATATATAAAAAATATTTTCAAATATAAACTAAATAAGATTAAATAAATTTTATATATTAAAAATTTGTAAATTATATATAATGTTCTAAAAAAAACTTCATCAAATATAAGAAAATCAACTTCAGTGAAGTAGTAAGGCTAAAAGTTTTTAATAATCATTAAATTGATGAATAATTATGCCTAATATTCATCAAATTTATGAGTAATTATGTATAATATTTCATCAGATTTGAGATTGGTTTAACTTTTTTCTTATAAGCTTATATTATGTACCGACCGGTACAACTCTTTTTGGTCGGTACCACCGAAACAGGCCGATACCTACCAGTACAGTGGGTATAGATCAAAAAGAAATCAACTATCATTGATATTATTATATGTCGAAACTGGTATGTACCGTTACAATATCGATAATTGTGATTTTAATTGTGATAACATTTGTAAATTTGTAAAAATTTTTATTTTTTTATTAATAGCTTACTCATATTTTTACAATTGTAATTACTTTTCAAGGATTGCAGCAAATTTAGCAAAGCTTATTAGCATTTACACAAAATTAACAAATCTACTATGTTCCGTTTCTCATCAATAATCTCATACGTGGGTTAAGATAAAAGTAATCACCATTTAATTATAACAAAATTAAGATTCGAGATATATATATAAGCAATAGTTGTGTAATATATTAATAAAATATTAGTCCGTTAAATATTTCTATAAACAAAATTTAATTTTCAACAAACTCAAATACCAAAATGAAAAGTTTCGAGATATATATATATATATATATATATATATATAATCATGCATTTCAAAAAATAGTGAATCTTAGAAGCCTATCTCAATTGTTATCATTTTAATTAGCTACTATATCAGGGTTCAAGAATATAATGATCCTTTTTGTATGAGGTTTTGATTACATGCATTTGGTGGATAAGCAACATGTGGGATCTCGTTGTAGGTTCTTTCACCAGAATAATAATAATAATAATAATAATAAATTAAGTAAGAAATTCTAAAAAACGTCATCAATGCAAAGACAAAAAAGATATTTATATATAGGACCATGGCTTGATTGTTTTCAATTTGATTTTCGTATACGATCAAAAGAAGTACATCGTTGGGTGTTTATGAGTTAGATTGCAGTTCAATTTTTTTTAATCCATGTTTAGATCGGATTGGTCTGAAAGTCTATATCAATGTTTAAAATAGTCTTAAAAAATTATATTTATATTATAAATTAAATTTAAATAAAATATAAACTTTTATTAAATAAACAGAAAGTGCAGAGATCCTTATCTAGACTTGGCCTAATACGTGTCTGGTCTGTCAAGTAGGGCAAGCTGTTCGGATCATGAGCAAGTTGCTTAATTAGAATAATTACTTGTTTTTTCTTTTCATATGATAAAATATGTTTTCCTTTCATTATTTTTAAGATGAAATAAGAAAAATTAGATAAATTAAATTTAAAGTTCAATTCAATTGATTCATTTAATCACCTTTAAAAAGTGAGATTTAATAAATTTGAGATTCGATTCAAATATTTGTAATTTTTTCTTGTATTCTTAAATTATGATACCCTTTATATGAAATAAATAAATAAATAAGTTGAACCTAGCAAACAAGCATGATTGAGGCGTTTATAATTTGTGAAATCGCATGTCTTTGAAACTAAAGCCCGACTGTACCTGCCAAGATATCTGAAATATCCATGGTTCTATTTTTTTTTCTATTATTTGAAAAAAAGAAATTAAAATTTATTGAAATCAACTATTATAAATAAAACAAGATAAAAGGTCGACAAAAACCAAACTTTTATCTTTAACAATAGAGACCGACTTGACAAGTAGTTTCGATTAGGGTACATTAAAGATATTCAGAGTCGGATTTAGCCCAGGCGAATCAAATATTGAAAAAATTTTGATTGCGTAAGCATAGTCCAATTCAATGCTTAGCCTATCAGTTGTTTACTTAAGAGAATTAAGATTTAAGGTACAAATCTTTTTTTTTTTTTCTTATGTTAGACATTTTTAAAGAAGAAAATGAATAATATATAAGTTCTCTTGTAAGTGTAATGCACCAAGTGCCTCGAAACGGTCAAGACTATTAACTTCGTTAGTCCCCTCTTTGTTAATTTGGTTCTATCAAATGTTCAATATGTAGATAAAGGCTTAGATTAATTCTAGTGGATGTGCATAGACTTAACCTACGCGAGGACTGGGGAGGCGTTTATTGTGCTATTCCATTTTGTTTTTTTTTAACGTTCTGCTACTGCCACTTCAAGTCCTACACGTTTTAACTCTGAACAAAAATGGATGAGAGATTGAGCAACTGGAACTCAAAATTCCAATTCCCTCGAAGGACTAGTATAATATGACCCTTGAATAAATTTAGATAAACTGGCCAGATTTAAGTCAATATGAAGTTGGAAAGACAAACAAATCAATCTTTTTAATATAGAACTCAATGATTGCTTGACAAACTTGATTATGTATTTAGAAGATCCAATATGGGTATCTAAGCTTACTGCCTAAATTGGGAATGAAAGGCTTCCCGGCCTACCTTTCTTAGATTAGTGAAATTGCAAATTCATATCAGACTCCAACCCTTATCCTACTAAGTTCTAGTGACATCAAGAGTCAAAAGCACTTTAATTAATCCTCTATTAAGAATTTATTCGTATAATTATTTTTTTGAAATAATATTTAATAAATTTAAATTTTAAATTTTTATAATTCCATTATTTCTCTTAGTTTTGGATTACGATTTTTCCGACATTCTAGATTTAATAAAATTACTGATTAATAAAGATCCCGACCCTTACCCTCCTAAATTCAAGTGAGATCAAAAGCACTTTAATTAATTTCTTAATAATAATTTAATTATGCAACTATCCCTAAAATATAACATCTAATAGATCTAAGTTAGATCTCAATACTTACAATCTTTTTTACGTACCCAAATTGCTACCGCTCATTTACCCAAAAAAACCCTTATCTCAAATTTTTATGGTATAAAACAAAAATAAAGTAGTTTAAAGCACTCCCACATCACTCCATGAGTCGATCACATATGTTCTGGTAGAGTAAAACACAATTCGAACTAAACATATAATAATGCCAAAGACTTTCTTTCAATAAAAGGTGTTTTTAGTGAGAGAAAGAAAGAGATTCAATTGATATCCGAGTAAACTTATAAAAACCATGCACAACGAGTGGAAGAAACATGTGGTTGACATTTGAGATATTCCTACAACAGACATGGATTTCTGGTTGATTCTAGTTCAGTTCCCTTTCCCTATGTTTGATTTAAAGTAGCCAGCAACAGCGTCATCTCTCAGCTTGATTTGTCTGGTTGCCATTTACAACAAAAACGAGATCAGTTCTCAAGAGTTAAAACCAGGTTTATCAATGGCATCAACCGAAGAAATTTTACGTTCAACCAAAGTAGATACGTTCCCTCACTACAACATTTTTCATCACCAGCAGAAAAAGTGCAGTTTTTCTCCTTCTACGACTTCCTTGCTTAATTCATGAAAGCGAAGACTGGTGCAACAAAGAGAGGTTGTGGCAGCGCCTGTTGCTAAGATTTCTCCCATGGCAACTGATCAGCTCATTGAGCTTGACTCCGTTGGGACTATCCCTGAAATTCCAGTGCAATTCCCCGTCGCAGCTCGAGTCACTGTTGTTCACGATGGCAAGGAAAAAAAAATGGAGTTGATGTTTTATTGGTGAGATTGTAGTACCGCCTTCGATGGTCAGAGAGAGTGCTTTTCTTCAGTTTGTTAGTACTGATGTTGACCCAAGTAAGCACTGATTCCTCCATTTCCATTACTGCTTTGATCTTAGACTAATTCGGAAGTAAAATGGAAGAGCAAGAAGGGATTTAATTCATTCCTTCTCTTCCATTTCAGAGAAGACAATTAACCTTAATATAATTAATGTATAAGTTTCGAGAATTACAATAATGGAGGTAAACAAGGATAAAATTACGATGTAAAAGTGTTTTCAATCAGGTTACATTATTGCGTTACATTTATTACATTAACGCGAACGTAACTAATTAGCACGATCATAATTTTTTTCCACTAACGTCCTTTCAACCCTACCTTTCTCTCCGATCAAGAAAAGGAACACAACAAATAGCAATCCACCATATGTTTGACCATGCTTATTAGCTAATTGTTACTCCTCTATTCATATTTTGACGAAGTTTCGAGAATGCAATGCTGGGTTTTACATTAGAAGGCAATGAAACAACTGCACGCTTTCGTGTCCAACTTTTTGGTTCATATAATAAAAAAAGAATTATTCGTATTTGAATTTAATTTTTTGTTTTATTATTTAAAATATATTAAAATTATTTATATTTTAATATTTATATATTTTTAGTATTAAAATCATATTTAATTTTAAAATTTTTTATTAATTAAATAATAATTAAAATCATATCTAATTTTAAAATATCATAGTTTAAACTTAATTGCTCTTAAAATTTTTTAATTTTTTTGTCCAGATACGAATCAAGTTCAATTTGGTTCAAAAGCTTGAATTACTATTCATAAATTAATAAAAAATTTTAAAAATAATTTTATATTAATATTTATAAATTTTTATAATTAAATTTAAATAAAAATATTTTTATTATAAAATAATAATTCAAACCATATTTACCCAAATGATATAAAAAAATTATATCTAAGACTGATTGGACTAAGGTACCATTCCATGAATAATTTTTCATTCAAGGTAAATTTATCAAATTAAATAATTAACCGAAGTGTGAAACATGTATATTTGTCTATGGTAACCTGCGGTTGTGTTTTTGCATTGACATTAGCATGGGCCACTGTCAATCCAACATCATAAATGGGATGTGACCATACTTTTGATTTCACATTTAAAAATAATAAGTTAAATATATATTTTTTTGTCAATTTGTTATCTGAATTTTTATTTTTTATTTCATTAAGTAAGTTAGTCTTTAGGACTAACATTGTTAGTCAAAGTTGACGTTGTAATCAAATAATCAATGAAAATTTGATATGTGACAAGAAGACTATGTTATAATTAAAAAATTCAAAAAAAATAAAATTAAAAATAGAAAAATAGAAAAAATTTTATATTGGTGTGGCATTTGTGTCACGTTTCAAATTCTATTGGTTCTTTGACTATACACTAGCTTTGACTAAGTATTTTAGTCTCAAGTACTAATATACTTTACGAAATAAAGTTTAAGTATCAAACTAATAAAAAAAATTAAGTGCCAAACTAAAATCGGATTAAACTACAAAGACCAAATTATTATTTAACCCAAAAATAATTGAACACCTTTTTATGAGCAACATGATTTCACATTTTAATTCGTGGATCTTATTTACATTTTTTATTTTTGAATTTTCTGCAGGCAATAGAAGAGATTAAATTGTTTATATTGGGCTATCACGATATGTACCTTTCATTTCTCAACACCGTAAATGCTCAGTCTGATCGAAAAGCCTATGCAACTCGGACAATTTTCTTCTTGACTTCAAGGGGAGCTTTGAAGCCAATTGCATTTGAACTTAGCCTCTCTCCAATGAACCCTTACATTACTTCAAAGCAGATTGTCACCCCTGCAGTTGATGCCACAACTTGCTGGCAATGCCAACTAGCTAAAGCCCATGTCTGCTCAAATGATTCTGGAGCTCGTGAACGGACTCAACATTGGTATACAAACGCAACACTTGTAACTTCAACTGAGTATTGATTTTTAACTTAGTGGACAAAAACCATTTCTATTTGTCAAATTAGATGATCTGTTATCTTCAAAGATTAAACTGACAGGAAATGATCAAAACATTATTATATTTAAGTTTTATTATGTCCCTTCACGTGTTATAATATAAAATTAAAAAAATTTAATACGATTAATAATTATTTGCAAAACATGACAAATTATCAGTAGAACTTTTAAAGATGAAAAAATCATTCCTAATACTCATCATTTACTACTGTGTTTCTAAAAAGTTTTGAGGACGAATATACATAAATTGTTATCGATGACGTTTGTTCTTAATACTGTTAAATTTCAGATATAATGGAATTTTTTTTATCATTCTCTTATCTCATTCTTAAAAATTTCTTATTTTGTAATGCCAGATGAATGATAAATGGGCTTGCATATGGATCCAAGCTTAGAATAAAAATGCAACCTTTAAAAAGAATTAGAGTAACGATGAGTAAATGTATGAAAGAGGAAAATGATTGCTAGGGGTTAAATATGAAAATAACTATGTTAAATTAAATAACAAATTATCCCAAAAAATTAAACATAGAAAGGGTACAACTACTATTTTTAAGTTCTAAAGCTAATTTAGGAGTTGATGTAATGATTTTATACAGGTTGCAAACTCATGCATGTATAGTTACCATTTATCATAGCAGCACGGCGGCATTTATGTGCAATGCATCCAATTCACAAGCTTCTTCACCCTCACATGCGATATACAGTGGACATATATAAATGCACTGTCCCGTGAGCTTCCCATTAGTGCCGGCCGAATATTTGATTCCCTTTTCTCCACTAAAATGTATTTAATGGAGATTACTTCTTTTGCTTACAAAAATTGGCGATTTACGGAAGCCTCCTAGCAGATCTCATTCGAAGGTATATATATGTGATCAGAATTATGAATTTCGATAAAATAAGAACTTTGAGACTTTGAAACAACTCTTATTTTAAAATAAGAGATTTTTTACGAACTTTTCAAATACAATAATAAAAGATAATTGTTGGAGACGATATTTTCATCACTGAAATTTTTAGAGATAATTTTTTATCTTTTTCTAACAATTATGTAGCTTAATTCTTCTAAATTTTGAAGTGTCTAATATGAATTTCATTTTTTTTTTTTATGTAGAGGAATTGCAAAACTAGACCCAATTGAGCCACATAGCCTAAAGCTACTTATAGAAGAATACCCATACGCCAATGGTGGTTTACTTATATGGTCCGCCATTAAGAAACTCTTTAGGGACTATGTGAAGCATTACTACTCAACGCAAATAGTATTCAATCAGATCGAAAAGTCAACGCTTGTATTGTGAGTCCATCAATGTAGGCCATGTTGATATTCTCCATGAAAGCTGGTGGCCAAGGCTTTCCACTTCGGAGGATCTCATCTCCATTCTCACTACCATTTTCTGGATTGTATTGGCGGAACATGCTACTGTCAACTTCAGACAGTATCATTATGGTGGATATGTCCCTATACGCCTACGGCGGCTACTACCAAATGAGCACAATTCCGAGTATGCAACTTTCCTTGTGGATCCAGTAGGTTACTTCTTATCATCATTGCCAAGTTTGCGAGAAATGATGTTCTTGATGTTGGTGTTTGATATTCTATCTACAAATTCACCGGAGGAAAAGAATTTAGGAGATGGAAAAGACCTTTCAACATGGATTAGAAACCGAGAAATTATTGAAGCATTCTACAGATTTTCAATGGATTTGAGGATGGTGGAGAAAGAGATTGAGAAAAGAAATGTAAACCCAAAGCCTAGAAATAGATGTGGGGCTAGGGTTTGACCATATGAGCTACTCGTATCATTTTCAAGTCCCGGAGTTTCTTGCAGAGGTATGCCTAACAACATATTAATATGAACATGGGAAATTCAAGAGAATCAAACATTCATCCCGAATGTTGGTAATTCTTTGTAAACCAGTAAAAAATAACCTCAATTTGATGGAGCCAACCAACCAATACAAACTAATGAAAAGTAGCTTAGTATTTGGGTTGTGTGTTCATCAGTACGTCTAATGTAAAGAATACGCAGAAGTTGATTGTTAAGGTCATGCTGGTGGTTGATCTTGTATTCTTCAGTTGCAAGTGAATTAAACAAAACATATTTATAGGAATTTAAACAATAGCGTATTCATTAATTTCTCACTTACTTAGGCTCCATTTGGATAGAAGATGAAATTAGCTTTGATAAAATTTAAAAAAAAGCTAACAATAAGATTATTATAGTAGTAAGATTAGATATTGTAGCGATGAGATTAACATTAACAATAAAATATGTTATTTGGATGCAAATGTAATGGCAGCAGTGAAATGAAAATGATGGTTAAGAACATTAATATAAGAATGCACTGATAAATTATTTTTATATATTTTTATAGAGTTTAAAATTTTAATACATATTATTCTATATATTTTTTAATTATTTTAATTAATTAACTAATTATTATATAATTATATAAATTTAGTTATTATATTAAATATAAATATATATTTCTAATAATTAAAGAAAGGTAAAATGTAGGAAACTACTCCTGTTATCAACAGAAGGAGCCTTTACACTTTTACATCGCAAGGTGATGTCCAATGCACCTTGCGATGGAATTGGTGTCGATTGGAGTATTGGTTTTCTCACATCAAAAGTGCGGGAAAATTCAAATGTACCCTTAGCCTCTCTTAATCAACCTTGAGCCATGAAGAACTCAGATAATAAACAAAGGGCAAAGAAAAGGCAACATATCAAAGATGTTAGCATAAAGAACTAATCAAGTACATACGACCTTTAAGGGATCAACAATGGAGGAGAATTTCATTGGTAAGAGAAAATTTATGTAACTAAATTTATCAACCCAACAAATGGTGCTAAAAAATTGACATGGAAGTCAAATATTAGGAGAATTATGATTCATGAAAGACTCTGCTTGGCTTTATGTGAACTTTGCAAAGCACGTAGATTTATTGATATATGACCTATATGTATTGATACCATACAGCTTCCAAAAGTCAAATTTTCAAACGTTAAGGGTGAGGTATCGATACTAACATTCAGGTATCAGTACAGTATGCATTTGGCCAATTTCCAACGTTTGAGAAGCTAAGGTTTTGATACCTTAGCATGAAGTGTGGATTATTCCAAATAACCTTAGATCATATTTTAAACAAGCAAAGCACTTTTATTTAATCTCATTAGCTTAAATTAAAATAAATAGGAGCTTCAAATATTTTCTCTTTCACCAAGAATTTAGCTTGATTCTTCCAACTAGAGTAAGTATTCCAATTGGATAAGGAACCAAAAGGGCTTCTGATAAGTTTTTTTCTAATAATGGAGCTTATTTTGGTTAAAATGCAATGGGAACCTATTTTGAGTTAAAGTTAAAAGAGTTTTCATGCATGGGTTAAAGATGTGGCTATTTTAAGAGATTATTATCCTTGAGCATGCATAGGGGTTTTTCTACATGAACAAACTCACTCCATACCCCATTTGAAAGATGCCAACCATTGATCAGAGCATCTATAAAGGGCTTAGGTGGTTTGCTTACAAGAAACCTTGCATACGAAACTTGCAAAGATGATAAAATGCATAAAGGGATGAGACGATCAGCCAAGAAGGCTCTATAACCCTTTTTAGACATCTAAAACAGAGGAAGAAACTGATTCTTAACTGAAAAACCAAAAATAAAAAATAAAAAAACAAAAAAAAAAAATGAAGGAGTATAATAGAGCTCCTCCAAGTTTGATTTAAGGTGGTTCTTTTATTTTGTTTTAAGCTTTATTTCTGCATATTCTTCTTCTTTTGATGTGACCTAGAAGATCCTCAAGCATGGCTTTGCTGATGGTTTGTGCCAATAGTGTAGCAACCATGTTTAGGACCAAACCTTGAGCTATGATCTCCAAATGTTTTTTTTCTTGATCATTCTTGTTTAAGGATTCACAGATATCTATTTTCTGTCAAAAACTTATTTTTTCTATATTTTAAACTAAGTTTGTTTGATTTTTAGCTTTTTTTCGATGTGATTTTCTTTGTGCTAACTATTGTTGTCACCTCATTTTGTGCATTTTTCATGTTATATATGTTGCATACATTTTATATAATTTTTATTTCAATTGTCCATGAGTTCCATGTCCATGCTATCTTTTTGAAAATATTATGTTGATGATAATAATGCATGTATGTTGGTTGATTTATGCAAATTCAAGCTTTGATGTGTCTTCTGGTGTACAAAAGTTATGCATAATATTATTTCTTATCTTTTGAGAAAACAATATTTTGGGTGTATTTTGGAAATTGGCCAGCCCTATGGGTCATTCTACAATTTTTAAGGCCATATAACAATTTTGGAAATTGTTTTCATGTATATTAGGGACCATTTAACAATTTTCAAGCATTTTAGAGCCATATAGGTTATTTACATAATCTACAATCATTTTAGCAAATTTCATTATTTTAGGGCAAGTCAAGTTATTTTACATAATCTAAGGCCTTTCAGAAATTTTCATGCATTTTAGGCCATATAGGTTATTTTACATAATCTATAATTTTTTTAAAGAAATTTTCATGTACTTTAACGTCACTTAGGTTATTTCACATAATCTAAGATCTTTTTAAAAATTTCTAACATTTTAGGGTCATTTAGGTTATTTCACATAATTGAGGGTAATTTTAGAAAATTCTACCACCTTAGGAACATGTGAGTATTTTCACATCAATATAAATGTCATTAGGGGTTGTTTTAGTAAGTTTCATGAGAAATATGAGTCCTTAGGAGCATGTTGGTATGATCATATCAAGACATGTGCATTAAAGTTGTTTTAGAAAGTTTCATGTTAAAACCGAGTCTCTAGAGTCATGTAGATACTTTCATGTTGATACATGTCTATTAATGTTGTTTAGATAATAGTATATTAAAATTGAGTCACTGGTTCATGTGGGTACTTTCATGTTGATACATGTCCATTAGGATCATTTAGGCAATAGTACATTAATATCAAGTCTCTAGGTTCATGTAAGCACTTTCATGTCAATACATATCCATTAGGTCATTTATTTAGTAGTACGTTAAAATCAAAACTCAAGACTCATGTAGGTATCTTCATGTCGATACATGTCCATTAAGATCCCTGAGGTAAAAAACCAATAGTCTATTTTGTTTAATTGAAAATAAACATTTTTAATAAAATTCGATGCAATATCCTTGAGTTAAAATAATCCATAGATGTCTTACAATATATGGAAGGTGTTTCATTGATTATTTTAAATAAAGAAACACCTTTTTTGAATAAACAAATTGAATTTTTTGAATTTTCCTAAGAAATAAAACTTATATATTCCTCTAAGTTTCAGGAGGGGTTCGAAATTTTTTTTTTCAAAATTACTTAAAATCTAATTTACTTGTAATTGGAATAATAACATTGATTTTAGATAATTTTAAAATACGAGAATTGTAATTAAATATTAAAAAATTAAAATCAATTTTAACCTAAATTTGAGATAACACGTAATTCATAGGCACCAATTTAGAGGTGTCATGGGGCTGCTTTTCTCTCTCTACTCATAATGACTCTCAAACCTTTTTGCTTTTTGCATGGATCTTTGGTATTCTAAGCGGCCTCAGAGTTTGTGCTTGAAGGTTTCGTAACCCTTAAAAGAAAAACTCTATTACGTGACCAATTTTACCTAGCCCAAATAGATTGGTAGTGACTCTAAGTTCATATGCCATTTAGTAATGGCCATTTAAAGAGAGGTCAGATGAGTGATTTAATCTGATAGTTAAGTCTCATCCCAATGAGTGAAACAAATTTTATCTGTCTAAGTCTAACGAGTTGGATTAGTGTTTGGCACTTCTGACAGCTTGGTGAGTCAAAGTTAATAAGTCATTTTGTAATGGCATTTAGGGAGAAGTTGGATGAGCGATTCGATCTGACAGTTAAGTCTCATCCCAATACAAGAAAAATTTTTATTCATCTAAATCTAGCATGTTGTATTTGAGTTCGGCAGATTACAATAGTAAAAATATAATAGCTCAAGAGAAGTTTTGACATCTTTAAAGTTGTGAGAATATTTCTAAATCATTCGATTTGCTCTATTCTAATAGCTCAAGATCTGCACAACTGGATCAATTGAGAATTGCTTTACCAGCAACGACAGCTCATTATAACAAATTTCCTCTTTCATGTTTCCTATTTGACGATCAAAATTTGTAACAATAAATTATCGAAAATGTGTAATAGATAAGAATGGCAACGGGTTTCGACAAGTGGATTTTTGCCTGCTTTGCCTTTTATTTGACTTTTAAATATCTCCACGATACCTATCTCAAATCCAAACTTCGATTCTAGCATTCAAACTCAGTCTCAAAATCAAGAAATCCTTCTAATACGAAGTGTCCTAAACCATAAGCTCCATTTTTAAAAATCTATCAACTAAACCAAATATATGCTGTAAAATCTAGTAAAAATATAGACTCCACATAAATATCCAAATCAACAAAGTTTATACGTCAGCATGTACCTTGTTATATTATATAAATAATTTCTATTTTTTTTATTTTTTAATAATATTTTTGTTCAATATTTATTTGATACAAAATTAGATATTAGTTAGGTCATCATCTTTCAAATATTTGAAAAATTTTAGAAATAATTTCAAGACATCCATTTTTACACAACTTTTTATTAGATACTTGACTGATTGTGGCTAATGCTTGTTCAAAATCATGGTTGTTCATAGTTCATTGTTGCAACATAGTTAGGCTTTGCTCAATAAGTTGGACTGAAAAGATGAAAAACTAGAAGAGAAGAAAAGAGAAAAAATAGAAAACATTCTTTGCCTTTGATATGGTTAGTAAGAAAGATGAAAAATTAAAAAGAAAAAGTAGATTTCTTTCCAACAAATGTTTTCGTTCCCCCAAATGTTTGGTAAAATTGATATTCGAAGGGTAAGAAAAAATTATATTATTTAATCATTATATCTTTTTAAATTAAGATATAAAAATAAAATTTAAAAAATAATAGATAATTTTATACATATGCATGTTTAACTCACATGTCTTTTATTTCTCTCCTCTTGTAATTCCAATTTAGAATGATTTGTTATTGTGTATTAGAATAAAAAAGTCATTTTCCTATTTTCTTTCCTGTCAGTTTCCTACTTTTTCACTCTTTTTTTCATCCTTGCACTTTTTCCCTTTTTCCAGTCTGCCAAACACTTCGTTAGGGTCTCAAGGGTCATAACAGTTGCTTGAATTTGACAAAGAAATGAAGATATTTTACCTTAAATTAAGGTTTTTATTTATCACTTTCTTTGTTAACCACGTATTTCTATGAGTTATTATAAGAAACATATCAAGTTAGCCAACTCCTTTTATTTGGTATAAAATAGATTGCAACAGGATTAGTTACCAAACTGAACTTGAATCTTGAACTTGAATCTTGAACTTGTTATTAATTTAAGTCCCATCCTTGGAAACAACAAAATGGGTTACCCACATGAGTATTTTGGTGGTAACCCATATATTAATGATTATTTGAGACTATATTTTATACACAACAACAAAGAAAATGAATGAAAACAGATAATTACTAAAGTTAAAAAGTAAAAGAAATTTAAAAAAATGGAGGGACTCTAGTTTTTTTTGGATCAGAACTACAACATTCATGCTTGCATGATGTTCTAACCTCGCCATGAACTTTTCTGAGAGTGGGGAGGAAAAAGAATGGTGATTTGCCTCAACGAAAGCTTTTGACTTGAAATCATTTCCTTGTCAACTTTGTTATGACGCCTACAACCTAACCTCTTGTCTCTTTCATGGCTTGGTAAGAACTTCCTTAATGGAGCTTTAACAATACTTTCACCTGAAGCTTCAAGTGCAAACATCCTAGGCTTTGTTATTGCCTAAAGGCAATGGTGGTAGTGGTGGAGGATAAATGGCAGGAGGAGCCATTTAAGCGAAATGAGCTAATTCTTGCTTATGATGTTTCTGCGAGTAAGAAAAAGGGGAAGAGAAGTACATCAGAGAGAAATACGGAAAGGTCATATCAAGAAATCAAATCAAAATAGGTTTCTCAGGGGAAATGAAGCTTTATATTTGATGTAAAAGTTATATCAACTCCTACATGTGAATTCGAGCCATTTTATGCTCACGACATAATCTTACAACATGCAAGAACCCTAGCCTAAAGCATCCGCAGGGAGAAAGAACGAGTTATCACTTAGTACAATGGAAACACGTTTTACACACAGGTTAGCAATCGTGAGGCGTAACAGAAGCTAGAAATTTTGGAGATTTAATTAAAGATTTTATAGGTTCATCATCATGTAAAGATAGTAGCAATTAATTATACTTAGATTGCCATTGCCGTCGAAGAAAATACCAAGAAACACATAAAATTAGGCTTAAGAGACAGTTAAATATTCTTCCACTTGCACATCAATTTCAGTAAATCTCTACGAGAATCAGTAGTTGCATTATAGGCAGTTTGGAACTTAACTGCAAGAGATGAATATTAGCAAAGGAAGTCAATTTGTTAAATTTCAAACATTAAATTACTTAAAGGTTGAATTTGAGAACTTAGAATTTAAAAATAATATAAATTATTTAATAAATGCATGTAATTGTAACATTCATTGGTACTTTTGAAATTAATAGATTTATTGGATTCTTATTTAATTATGAAATTGAAATATCTATAGATATTTGTGAATATAAAACTCAAGTTTTTATAATCCGAAAATATACAATCATATTAAGTTAAAACTAATTTATATATAATATATATATTTCATTCTCACAATTTATATAACGAATGAAATCTAAATCCGAATTCTCATATTTATGCTTCCAAACATAGCATAAGCATATTTTAGAATGCAAATCACAAATAAAAACAGAAAAATAAATACCTGAACAACAAAGTTGCGCCTTTCACAATCCAAGAACATATTCACCGTCCAATTTGTCTTTGCTGCAATCTTATCCCTAACTGTTGAAAAGCTAATTTGGTCTCTAGGAGTAAAACGGTCAATTTCATTGAACCAAAGACAAGTAAAGAGGTTGCTAATAGGAACGTGCTCCCTTATTATTACACAACTTTCAGGAACATCTGCATAGCCAAACAATGTCGCAAACTTCATTAAAGCTAAAAGAGGAACAGTCAAAACAGAATAACACAAACGAATGTCTTGCGCCCTACCACTTGTGATAGGAAGTTTAGCCTCGGAATATGGGGTCAAACCCTCCTTTTTATAAAAGTCAATCTGAAAGTCAATGGAGGCATTATCATATTTGCCAATAGCTTTATTCGCCTCAGCTTCCTCGAACACATCGAAGCGTATAAAATGCATAGGAATTGCAAAAATAGAATTTGTTCTCCACAAAAATCTGAAAAAGGACTTCGAAGTTTTAAAATATATAAACATTGGCCCTGAAATAGGCTAAAATAAAAGACGTAAGAAAAAGCTAAATTCCTAAGTTGGCATAAAACTATAGAACAAGGGCCAAAACTTTGAACATCACAGTATTTATGAGAATGGTCACAAATTGATTTTGGACTCACGTCCAAATAGATCATTTCATCTAGTGTAACTTCGACTTAAGAATCTTATAATATATGGAAGTTGGACAGAAATTCCATGTACCTTTCAAGAATTTGATATGGATCTACAACAAGCTTAACTTTCCCATCAACCCACAGAGAAAAACGAGCATTGGGAAATAACCTATGTGATAGAAGCTTGGCGATCTGTCACAGGCATGTAACATGAGTGAAAAGTCATAAAATTTCTATTATATGCATTTAACATATAGAAGGATATTGCGGGATCAAGTGAATGCCTTATCTCAAATTTTCTTCTTTAAGGTTATATTACAACCAAATGAAAACTTCTTGGTTCCCCATTGTCATTGAATGAATCATGCAACGTAGACCATATTCATTGTTGCAGACTAAAACTAGGGATTTCCAACTTTGATATGAACTCGAAGGACATATTGTTCGCATTTTAAACATTTACCTTTGCATCGCGCTTTCCATCGGTGTAAGGAAGATTATGTATAACAACAATCCTCCATACTCCAATTTTCTTACTCTCATCCAGGCCACTATTACTTTTCAAATCAGCTTCTGTTTCTTCATCCACAAACAAATAGAAGCATACAGTTTGCTTGGAATATTGACTAATATTCTTCGGTTCTTGTAAGATATCAAAAGCTCCTGAAAAGTAATTGGACTATTCAATAAAAATTCATTGCTCCGACATTAGAATTCAACCATAAATTAAATATAATACAGTTTGATACCGAATATTGCTGATATAACAACCACTCCATGACATTGCTCCATCTCAAGAAGATCGTTGTCATCGACGTCAAATCCTGTCCCATGGCCAGGTTTGCTTCCTTTGACAAATCTAGCAAAATGAACAACACAAATAAATCAAAAATACTAAACTGACAAGCTAGAAAATATGATTTTTTTTTTTTTTTCAAAATACTCGCGAATATGATTTCAAACATTTAGAATACCAAATCATTTTCACTTGTAAGATTTTTTTTTCCCGAAAGATAAAATTAGAGATGAACCATACCCGCAGTGCACAGTCATGGACTCTTTTATGTCATATGAATCATCCCGCTGCTTCAAAGTAGGATACCCACCAAAGTCTGAACCTCCAAACTCTGTCTCTTTATTTAAGTTTTCCTCATGAATATATGTTAAATTCTTAACTACAGGAGAAAATGATGGGACTTCTGGCATCAAGGCAACAGCTTCCTCCACGGAAATGTAACATACAGGACAAGCTGTGCATAAACAAGCAAGCAAACTCAGAAACCATATTTCAATGAAGGGAAAACCTAAACTTGCAATGGCAATATACTATATCCAAACTAAACAGACTGAGAAAAAAAAATTGCAAGACAAATGAAAACTTACGATGTAGGCCCAATTTTCTTTTGTCTGCTGGCGGAGGGGATAAACTGAAATTGTCGCATGGATGCCCTGAAGGAAAAGTGTATCCCATAAAATATGGAGGGGGAGGTGGCATTACCGTAACTTCAGTTCCTTCCACACTGATTGGTACTGATCCATAATTGCCTCTTCTGTCACTTTGCACTTCATTTATCAGGGGAGGACCAGAATTGTTTAGATGCAAGCTAACATTTGCCTTAGGGTCATTATGACTTTCTTGATCTTCACCTATAAACAAGCCACAAAATACATTCAAATCAACATATCATATCCTAACGCAACCACAGCCAATTGGTAGCTAGAAGTCTAAATCAAGAAAAAAATGTAATCATCTTGGGAGCTAAAGACATAATCCAAAACCAGAACAAGGAAGGGAGCAAAGTAAATTATCGTTGAGCTAGAATCCAACGATCATATAAAAACTAGAAAGAAAAAAATTAGTAAGCAACAATGAATCAAATAAAAATTTAAAGAAGAAAAGCAATTCAATTGAGTTGAATCATTATCGTTATTCTCGTCCATAAAGACTAGGCAGCCACTAAATTCTCAACTCAATTGAGCTGAGTGAGCAAACCTCTAGATGTACCGTACTTAATTCAATTCAAACACTAACTAAAACCGAAATATTACAGATGATATGTTTACAAGTAAATAACCAATGTTACTACATAAAGTTAACAAAGTTTTTGTCCTTTTATTTCATCAAAATATTAGAACTATAGCTACTAGAAATGTTCCTTTCACTGATGAACTGAGTTGCGGTTCAATTGGGTCATGCATCGCAATGATACAGGTATTAGAATGTAAAAAATAACGGATCCCTCTTCAGTGATGTATCATGTGATATAAGAGCATCATTCGGCACTCTATTTATCATTGATATTTGCATCTAAAGCAAAGGTGTGTAAAAGGGCTAGTGTTGTACCATTTCCATTATTAGAATTGAAGAGGCTGGAGCGGAGAAGGGGACAAATAGAAGGACTCATTTGAGAAGAGATGAAGAGAGGAGCTAATGTAGTTGTAAAGAAGATGAGAATCAGTGATAATCCATGCGAAGTGCATGCTCCGAAGTCTGAACCAACTTAAAGAAAGTGGGAAAGGAGAGAAAGAGACCTTTACCTTTAGTTTTCGAAAGGCAAAATAAAATAATAAGATAAAAGACTCAAAGGACCTTTAGATAGACCTAACAATTTATGTATCGATATTATATTTATATATTTTATCATATCATAATTTTGTTTAAAATTTTTAATACTTATATCAATTTTGATACGTTTATAATTTATATTACATAAAATTTAAAAATATATTTATATTATGTTCTATCATTTTTTTATTTTATACATTTAATATTCATATAATATGCCGAATATTGTTAGTTGTATTTAAACTTCTGCCACCATATTCAACTTCCGAAGCCCTCTTGTGAAGTTGTGACCTAGTGTTATTACTTCTCTAAATTGACGTGAAACCCACTTTGCTATGGCTTCGAATATTCAAATGTACTATGATTTTGGATGAAGTGTACCACAGCTCCTAATAATGTACCAACTAAATTTATCTCATATTATATATTTAGAAAAGTGGGGTACCACGCTTCTATACCCGAACTGCATGTCTCCACGTAGTGCATTTTTAGTAACTATGATAATAACGACCTGCCAAAACATCTCTAATCTCCTATCCACAATCAATAATGAAGAGAAATAATGAAAATACCAACCAATGCCAAAATACAAGACCCAAACAAAAACGGCGGATATGGCACAAAGGAGCAGCATGCCAAACTTCTCGCGACCAGCAAATTTACAGAACCAATGAGCCAATGTCTCCTTTTCCTTAGACATTTTAGGAGGCTTGGTTCTTGTTGCTGCTGGCGCTTGATTTGACAAAACACCGTTTCGCAGCTGTTTGTCCCAAGACCCATTGCTCCCAAAACGAATGCCCAATGAACCCCCACTCATTGTCTCTTTATTAACGACGCCAATTCACTCAACTCTAGAAAATAATAATCAAACCAACCCCAAAAAAAAAAGTTTAAAACTTACAACTTCATTCCCTGAAAACAACTAAGCAAAAAAGAAAAACCCCAGTTTGAAAAGGACAAGCACCCCACAACTCTTGGGGCGCCACCAAAACTGAAGTCTAAAGCAGTTCAACGATCTACAAGTTAAGACATTTGAAGAAAAGAGAATCTGGGATTTTGAGTTTTTGATTGCTTCGTAAGGCTTTCCCAAAATCAAGGGAAGTGGGCTCTTTTTTTTTAATCGAAACTCAGATCACAATTTTCGAGTTAATATATTTCTTACAAGCCTTTTTTTCTTTCCTCTAATATTGCAAAAATGGGGAAAAATCCTTCCTTATTTATATGTGAACAATTTATGACATGAATGCGATGTATCATTAAATCCTGATTGTTTAATCGTCCCCATGTGCGCATGATGTCAAATAATCGGACGGGTGATGGTTTTATATTTGGGCTTTGTAATAAATAAAGCCTATAGTAAATTTGCCGGTTGGATTTAAACAGAGAAGGGCATGCGAACTGACAACTGAAAAGGATATTTGTCTTTTAATGGTTTCTTCTTTTTTTTTTTTTTTAATTTTCAGGGAGTCAATTTTTTTATTTTTATCCAAATCCAATTTAAAAAATTTATATTATTATTTAAAATAATAAAAAAATTAATTTTATATGAATATTTATAATTATTTAAATAAAAATAATTATTATCTAAGTAATAATTCGAATTGAATCAACTTAAACTATAAATATTTTTATTCAAATCTAATTTATCGAATTAGAGACTTATTTCATTGGTTCAATTATTTTCTATTAGAATCAAAGAGGCAAGTTGCTACCTGACTTTGAATTATTATATATATATATATATATTTCTTAATCATAATAGTGATATATTTTTTTTAATTTTAGTTTGGAAAAACATCATTAAAAGGATGACAAGTTAATATATTAGATTAATTAAGGTTAATTAATATATTATTTATTATAATAATATTATATTTAATATAGTAATAATTTACAATTTTATTTATCATTTTAAATAAATTGAATGAAAATATTGCTATATATAATCACCTTAAAAAATAGCTTTTGTTGTGAAACATGCATTCATGTAGTGGATAACTTTATACTTTATATGGCTAGATATTAAGGCCATAATAATTACAAACATGTATGCAACCAAAGTACATTGTATTGAAGAATGTATTTTCTTCACATTGTGTATGTTTGAGTCCAATATAAGGACATATTTTTCTCAAGAAGAGATAGATTAATACAAGAAAGGTTGGTGAAAGAATTATATTATAAAGCTCATATTGCCCTTATCTTGATCTCTCAATTTTCTCTCTTCATTTTATTTACAGCACCCTTTGAAACACTCCTTAACAAATCCTTAACATATTTGTAGGCTAAATTGTGTTAATTGAAATTTCTAGACAATTTAATTTTTATTGACTAATTTTAAGAACTTTTTCATAGGGTAATTTTTTTTTTCAATAATCCTCCACTAGGAAATAATATTTTATTTAAAAAATAGATATTAATTATTATCCAGTGATAATAATTAGGTCATTAAAGATTATCCTAACGTCATTAGTGCATTACTATTTGCATGGTCAAAGCTTTTCCTATTTCTAACTCTAATCAACAATTTTGAGAATAATTAGAATTCCTAGCACTCATTGTGTGAGTAAAAACATATTTTGAAAAGTAAATAAATTGTGTTTAAGAAAATTAAATATATAAAATTTGTAATTTTTTAATTCTAATTTTTTTAGAAAAATGGATAAAAATGGGTCATTTTTTTAAAGTGGATAGTTTTTTTTTAAGTAGGTGATTTTTTAGAAATAATTAACTTTTATTATAAAAAGATATTATATAAAATATTAAAAGATATTATTATTTTTATTTAACTTTTTTATTTTATAATTTTGATTGATTTTGTTGTATTTTCTTCAAATTAAATTGTGTTACTTAATTCGTGACATTTACAGCTTTGTTAAACAATGTTCAAATAATTAGCCCAAAAAGATTATTCAAATAAACAATTATCACTATTTTGAGCTAAATGGGGGTTCATGTTTTGGCCTTCAAATATTGGAAATTGGGGGGGGGGGGAATAGTGTGTTACACATGTGCCTCAATCCTTGTTATACTTAAAATTCATCTTAAATATATATATTATATATAAATTCCTTTTTAATGCAAAATTAAATATGTCAATTTATGTTATGCTTCAATCATATTTTGTGTGGAATGAATGTTTATTTCTAATATATATTTCTATTTTATAATGCTCTATTAATTTATACAACTTGGTGCTTGTCACAATTGAAAATTATGTACGTAATTGATAAAAACTATGACCTCTAAGCACGTTTAAAATCATATATATATATATATATAAAAGATCTATCGGCAAATGGTGCATTATAGACGGAAAGATTGAGACTGACATTAGAATTCCATTTATGTAAAATTCCATCTTACCGAAATAGAGTCTATCGGCAGATGGTACATTTGCAAGCTGCATCTAAGAAGCAAAAGGCGGCCGGCGTTACACCCTGAAAGTCTTCAATCCTCACCTTTTAGACACCGTAATCTTCAGCCAGCTCATCATTTCCACGACTTTATTATTATTATTATTATTATTATTACTGGAAACATGGAAACGTGCATTTGTCAAACAATGGATCTATATATTTAGTTTAATTGTTTGTATAATTATAGTTAATGAATTTAAAATTTAAATTGAATTATTTTTATAAAATATGCACAATATTTTTATTTGGGGATAATCTATTCAACATGGTATAAATGTCTAAAATTACTGTATTTGATATAGGCAAACAATAACTCACTGTACAATACGTGATACGAAATTAGGAGTTATTTGAATAATATTAAATAAATCTTATAATTTAGGACATAACATGATTATATAAATACGAACATAACATGATAATTTTTATTTAAAATACAACATTACATGATAAATAACAGCAACATGACATATATACACAAACATGTCAAAATGAACTTAAAATAAATTATTAACTTATTATTACATAAATGTCTAAATTTTGAATACAATTACAACACGGAAAAAAATGCAAATATGAACATGACGAGATGCTATGTAAAATTGAGAGTTATTTGAATAGTGTCAATAAGATTTGGCAATTTTAGACATCACATAACATGAAAAATAAGTAAAACAGGATATGACACGAGAAATAATATTAACACAATACAAATACAAAAAGTGTAAAGATCTACATAAAATTAATTATCAAATTTTATATAAATATATAACACCTTCAAAATAATTGTAACAAAAAATAATAAAAATAGGAACACAACAAAAAAATACATAAATATATTTTAATAAGAAAAAAAAAACCATTTTCGAAATAAGTAATCTGCCTTTAATTTAATCAAATGATACTTTTAACCTCAATCTCCTCAGTAGACAAATTTGCTAAATTAATCCCAAAACACTCATTTAAGACATGTCTTTACCGTCTTAAAAAACTTCAAATTTAGTAATTTCAAGAGTTCGGATAATTGAAGTAATAGCCTTACTTAAGACATGTCTTAATCGTCTTAAAACCGATCTCTATCAACTTCAAATTTAGTAATTTCAAGAGTTCGGATAACTTCTAATTGAAGTAATATATATATATATATATATATATATATATATATACATAGATATATATGTGTGTGTCTCTGTCATGCTATTATTAAAGTTGAATTGAATTAAAACCATTCAAAACTTTATATATTTAACAATCTATAACGTGTGTATATATATATATATACACATATATAAGTACGAATATGAATAATTTCTTGAATTGATCAAAATACTTATTGTTATGTACTATATTACTAAATTTACTATTTTAAATATTTTTAATTATTAATAAAATATATCACATTTATCAATAAAAATTCTAATTATATTGAAAGATTAAATTAGATAATAGGATTTATCATATTCGTAAATAATAATTTCAACTTGACTTTAAAGAAACGAAATTTATTTGATAATAAATAAAAATAGTTACATTTCAAAGTTATAATTTTCCATTAACCTGACAAAAGTAAAAAAGAAAAGGTTTTATTAATTTAATTTTAAACGTTAGTGCAAATTTTAATATTTACCTAACATGTAACTTTATGTTAAATATATAAAGTTTTATAAATGAATAATTTTTTTATGATATAAATATTTTATATTAAATTATAATTATAAGAAGTTATAAGATTTATTTTATTTTTATTTATAATTTTATGTTATAAATATTAATAGAAATTTATTAAAAATTTCAGTATCATGATAATTTTTTAGAAAAATAAAATTACTACATTATTTTGGATAATGCTTTTAACAATTAACTATTTTGGATAATGCTAAATCTTATCAAACAATAGTAAAATTAGAGTTTACAAGTAACTAAATTCATGTCAAAATAAATACTATAACTGCTTCTGATTTTAGTTGATTCATCACATAAGCTATATAAAAAGTTTGAGAATTCTAATTTTTTTTTTTTAAAGAATGGATAATAACTTGGGTTTTTCTTTTTTTTGAGTTTTTTTCATTTTGTTGATAAGGTAATAGTTTTTCACGAATTTAAATCATAATTTTGGTCAAACTACTCAAAATGATTTTATGATTTTTTTTTCATCTTTTAAAGATTTTATAATAATTTTTAATGTATATTATGATGATATTTCTTTTTAATTATTATTTTTTATTTACATATAAATAGATGTAGCCATTTTTATTTCACATATTTTATGCAATATAATATTTGTTTTCATGGCTTTTGTATTATTTAACGTATTTTTTTTTTACAAAAATAAGATATAATTGATAGATAAAATCAAGCACACAATGACTAGTACTAAGTAAAGATTCGTACTATTATAAAAGGAATAACTAGCATCAACTCAATTAAAGATAAAATTACTAGTTAAGTGATATAAATTTAATTAATAAATTTACATAAAAGATCAAATAATTTCATAACACCAAATAATAAAATAAGAATACAAACATCTTTCAAATTTTTTATTATAATTTAAAAATATAATAACTTGTTAAAAATTACCCGCTTACATTTAAAAACTATCCATTTAATATTAAAAAAAATTAAAACTACCCATTTATTAAAAAAAAATCAAATTTTACCCAAAAAAACCTACTTATGTCCTATATGAAAAAAAAAAAAAACTTCCATTTTTCTATTTGTAAAAAGAAAAAAAAATCAATCTTTTTAAATTTATTATTTATTTAAAAAACAAATTAAAAAATTCACACACTTTTGTTTGGTGTGTGAATTTAAACATATTATAATTAGATTGTACACTCCTTAAACAATGAGGTAATTAAGTCTTCACGATGTCAATGTCTTAAGTATTACCAAAAGAATGTGGCGATGGCAACTCCACCACCATTTAAAAATTTACACACGTTTTGAAAATTGGTTTGTATAGTTTCTCCATAGATAAATTGCAACATTATAAATAATTTTTGCTTTAATTATCTATTTAATGGAATTTAATTCTCCATCTTTGTCATATTATCTATTTAATGGAATTTATTTCTCCATCATTGTATTTTTCTAATGATGTTGGTTTTTAAAACATATTATAACTTTCTTCATTGTATTTTTCTAATGATTTTCATATTATTAATGAAAAAATAATAGTAGGAAGGGTAAGTTAGACTTGTTCATAATTAGGTAGCTTATCTTGTTCAATAAGTTTGGACTGTATTGGATTGGATCTAAGTAAGATATTTTATAATTTAAATTTATACATATTTAGGTCTACGTAAGGTATTTGGGTTTGAGCCCATAATATTTATCTATTAAAAAATATTTTTATTTTAGTTAATTATAAATATTAATATAAAATATTTTTATTTTTTAATTTTTATAATATTATTTTAAATAATGATATGAGTTTTTAAACTATAATATGAATATCTCTAAAATGATGTATATATGATAATTAAATTGATATGTGATAGAATAAAATATATGTATGCGGACTATTTTTAGATTAAGAAAATATTACATTGATCTATGATGCTTTTGTAGTGCTTTGATGAGGTGGCCAGGGGATGAATATATTGTATTCCAGCCGCTCTTTGCGTCGGATTAGGTTTAGGTATTCATGGAAATATTAATATATTATAAATTTATTTAAGTTCAGTTTGATTCAAAATATAGATAAGTTTTTATTTAGTTTTATTAATATTTATAAATAAATAATTTAAAATCGTTTAGGTCATTCATATTATATTTTTTTTTATATTTTTTAATTTAGTTTTTACTAACAAGTTTTTTTAATATTCTTTTAAAAATGTATGGTATAACTTTCATTATAATAATGTTTCAAAAACTGGTAAAATAAAATTATAATAATTATTATAATATATATATTATATTATAAAAACATAAATTTTGTAATTAAAAAAAATTATTCAGACCAAGCTGGTTCAAACTTAAAATTCTTTATCCAAGGCCCGATCATTTTTAAACAAGTTTTATTTTTTGCTTAGGTCCACTTTTGGGCATAATATTTTAGCCCAAACACTTTATGAAATAAGCCTTTTGCTCTGAACGAATAATGTAACCCTTAAATAAGTCTAATTATGCAATATAAATATGATATAAATTAATAATTAAAATATAATATAAAACATAAAAAGTAACGCAAACAGAAGCAACTTATGACCATTTTTTTACCTAATCGAGATAATATTTTCGCATTAACTCCTACAACTTACTAGTTTCTAAACTCTTTAGAGATCATGCTCATAATCATTTGCAATCAATTTATGAATATAATTATACCGGTCAATTGAACAAGTCGGGTTAATTTTGAATTGGATTAATTCGGATTTAGTTATTTTAGGTTTTTAAAATTTTTTGTTATTTTTGTATTCAGATCACTTTGATTTCAGATCATTTCGGATTTAAGTCAATACAATTTAATACTTAGGTTAACCGGATTCAAGTTAATTAGGTTTAACACTTTGATTAATTGGTTTCAGATTAATTATGTTTAGCAGTTGATTTTATTAGATTGAGTCATTTTGGATTTAAGTCACGTCAGGTTAATTATTTAGGTCAATTTGGATTCAAGTTAATCGGTATCGGATTGTTAATTTTTTTTAGATAAATTTGATTAGATTAAATTTAAGTTTAGATAAATATATTAAATTTTTAGAATTTAAATCAAAATTGATATATCTAAACTAAATAGAAGGATATAGGATACAGGATACCTCCTTTAAATAAATGGAGCACAGATTTCATAGTCCAAGATGAAAAATGGATTGCTCTAAATTCATATCATATTCACAAATCCTTGACAAAAGGAATTGGCTTCAACTTAGAAATCATCATTTTACGTTGTAGCCAAAACCTTCCCAACTAAATCTAATGAATACATCTTTTTTTTGCTTTTGGATAAGCAATTTTTATTATCCAAGATGCAGTAAAAACAGCCACCGGAAAACTAAGCTGGCAAACTGCTAGCCTGTACAAAAAGAATGAATCGAGGAAAGAAAATGGAGCTTTTAAGGCCCCTCAAGTTGTACATAGTGCTCTATTTACAAAGTCTGAGTTCAGGTTTCTGATTTGCTTTCAAGTTTAAGTCTGATCACTTCTTTTGACTGCATAGAAAAGTTATGAAGAGGACTTATTTTGGGGGAGGGGGGTTCTTCCATGCTTGCTTGAGGCTAGTAGTGAGCAGTGATCTGCCATTTACTTTCTACATTGCCCAACAGTAAGAGCTAATCCAAATGCAGTCTCCGATTGTGAATGTCAAAATCTGGGTTGTTTGCGGTTCATCGTTATGGCATAGTTAGGCTTCGCTTGGAGGGCGGATATGAAAAGTTAAAGGCGAAGAAAATTGAAGATAAGAATTTTGGATTTCCATTGTTAATTAGGTCTAGTTTCAAGGAAATTTAAAGTGCCAACAGCTTAATGTCCAAATCATTGTCGTTTGCAGTTCATTGTTGCCATATAGTTAGGCTTTATTTAACAAGGTGGATTGGAAAGCTGAAAAATTAGGGGAGAAACAAGAGGAAAAAGTAGAAAACATTTTTTTTTTCTTTTATATGCCTAGGAAAATTGAAAAAGTTTCCATCTAATATTTGGTAAAATTGAAAACTAAAGGAAAAAAATTAATATTATTTTACCATTTTATTTTTTTGTAAATTAAGATATAAAGATAATTTTTTTAAAAAAATAATAAATAATTTTATAAATATATACACTTAAATCGTGTGTTTCTCATTTTTTTTCTATTCTAATTTGGAATAAATTATTTTTATACATTACAACGAAAATATTTCTTAATTTCTTTTTTCTTATTTTTCTTTTTTATTAAATATATTTTAATTTTACTTTTTTATTTTTTTATCTTTTTATTTTTTCAATTTACCAAACACTCCTTTAGGATCTTTAAGGTCATAATAGTTGCTTGAATTTGACAAAAAGAAAAGAAGGATATTTAAGGATCATAATAGTCTATGAACAATGGATTAAAGTTAATCTCTAAGGATTGCTTCTTTGCTTGCCAAGTGGCAACTCTTTCCATTTTTTTAATTTTTGTGAGATTTTTATGTAATTTTTTTATATATTTATATTATATTCATATTATTTTTATGTAATATCGAATTCAATGTATTATATCTTTATTTAAATTTTAATAGATTAATAATTTATTTTACGTAAATTTTAACACGTTTATATATTTATTTTTTGTTTTGTATTGTGTTTTAATTTTTTTTATATTGTGTTTATGCCATATAATTATTTGATGTTTGAAATTATCTAATCTAATTTAAACTATTTAATATCTCTCAATTTTGTATCACGAGTCACCATGTTCATGTTACTTTTCATATCATAATCAATTCAATATATTATATATTTATATAAACTTTGGCATATTAATAATTTATTTTATATAGATTTTTACATATTTGTTTATTCGTGTCATGTTATGTAATTATATTATATTTGAAATATCATTTATAATTAACAACATCTAAATAACTTTCAATTTTGTGTCATATATCATTATGTTGTGTTAATGTTATTTTTATATAATAATCGCATTCAAAGTATTATATATTTTATATAAATTTTAAAATGTTAAAAATTTATTTTTTTTGTAAATTTTGACATATTTGTCTATTCTTATTATATTATTAAATTTATATTATACTATTAAAATATAGAAAAAGTAAATATTGTTTTAAAAAATTGTTTGTAAAAAAATTTACTTCTACAACAAAAATAAAATATATATAAAATAATTAACAATAAATTATTAATATTATTATATTTTTAAAATTATTTTTATATAAAATATTAAAATATCCTAGACAACGTCAAATTAACATTCTAGTTTTTTGCTTTAAATTAGGGTTTTTAGCCGTCCCTATCTTTATTAATCACGTCTTTCTATTAGTTATTTTAACAGACATATTAAGTTAGTCATCTCTTTTGCTAAATTTGAATCTTAAACTTATTAGATATCATCTTTCAAAAGAAATAAAAGTACGAACCAACTTAACTAATTTTCAAATTCAATTTTTTTTATTCTTTTTGTTTTGAGATTGCTTTTGAATCTGCACTGTGGTTATCATCGGAGATTAGGTCGAGGGTGTAAAGCAAAATAAAATTCAATCAAAGTCGGTTAAATATATCTAATAAAGAAAATGCAACAAATTGAAACAAGAAGGAATGACAGAAGAAGAAGAAGAAGAAGAAGAAGCTGAATTTCATTGATTTTTATTATCTTCCAAAGAAGACAGAACATGAAGATTGCTACTAAATAATATGAGTCCCATCCTAGGAAACAACAAAACGGGTTACCAACAAGAGGATTTTAGCAGTAACCCCATATATATATATATATATATATATATATTATAATTATTTGCCATTTGGGACTATATTTTATATACAACAATAACCGAAAAAAATGAATGAAAATAGGCAATTGCCAAAGTTTTTTTATGGGAAAGAACTAACAACGTTCTTGCTTTGCATGATGTTTCCAACCCCGTCATGGAAGTTTCTTAAGAGAGTGGGGAGGAAAAAAGAATGGTGGTTTTGCATCAACAGAAGCTTTTTTCAACTCGAAATCATTTCCTTGCCAACTTTGTTATGGCGTCTGGAGCCTGACCTCTTGTATCTCCCATGTCTCGGTAAGAACTTTTTTAGTGGAGGGTTAACGACACTTTCACCTGAAGTTTCAAGTGCAAATATCCGAGGCAGATCATTGGCAGGTGGTGGTGGAGAATAAATGGCAGGAGGAGCCATCTGAGCCAACCGCGCTAAAACTTCCTTATGATGTTGCTGCAAGTAAGAAATAGGGGAAAGAGAAGTACATCAGCGAGAGAGAGGGAGGTCGAGTCAAGAAATCAAGCCAAAAGAAGTTACTCAAGAAAAATGAATATTTCTATTTGATGGTTAGTTTGCCGGTTCTAGCAAATCCTACATGCGAATTCGACCATTACATGCTCACAACACTATCTCACAGTATCCAAGAAATGAACCCTGGCCTAAAGCATCCACAGAGGAGAAAGAATCAGTTATCAGGTAATACAATGGAAGCCTGTTTGAAACATGGGTTAGCAATCATGAGGCATAACAAAAGCCAGAAATTTTGGAGATTCAACGATGGCTTCATAGGTTCATCGTCATGCAAATATAGTAGCTGCTAAATATACAGAGCTGCCATTGGAACTGAAGAAGATACCAACAAACATTAACAAAATTAGGTTCAGGAGAAGGTGTAAATTATAAAGTTGCATTTAAGCTAGAAATTTTGGAGATTCAACGACGATTTTAAGATTGCATTTCGGAAATTGGATATCAAAAATAGCGTAAATTGCGTAATCAAACACGTGTAAATGTAACATTCATTATTATTTTTCAAAGCCATGGACTTGTTGGACGCTTATTTGTAAATATGAAATTCTTGTTTTTATTCCTTTCAAAAATACAATCATATTAAACCATAACTAATTTATACGTAATATATGAATTTTATTCTCACAATTTAATATAACTTATGAAATCCGCATCCAAATTTTCAAATTTACATTTTCAAACATAGCATAAGCATATTTCAAAATGCAGAAACATAGATAAAACCAGAAAAATAAATACCTGAACGACAAAGTTGCGCCTTTGACAGTCCAAGAACATATTCACTGTCCAATTTGTCTTGGCAGCAATCTTATCCCGAACTGTTGAAAAGCTAATTTGGTCTCTGGAAGTAAAACGGTCCACTTCATTGAACCAAAGACAAGTAAAGAGGTTGCTAATAGGAACATGCTCCCTTATTATTACACATCCTTCAGGAACATCTGCATAGCCAACCAAAATATAGTAAACTTCATTAAAGCTGAAAGAAGCACAGTCGAAAAATGAACAACACGATCCAATATCTTGTACCCTACCACTTGTGATAGGAAGTTTAGCCTCAGAATATGGGGTCAAACCCTCCTTTTTATAAAAGTCAATTTGAAAGTTAATGGAGGCATTATCGTATTTGCCAGCGGCTTTATTTGCCTCAGCTTCATCAAACACATCAAAGCGTTTATAATGCTTAGAGATTGCGAAAGTGGCATTTTTTCTCCACAAAAACCTGAAGAAAGACTTGAAAGAGTTAGAACAAAGTCATAAACAAACATCGGCCCTGAAATAGGCTAAAATAAAAGATATGAGGAATGCTAAACTCCTAAGTCGGCAGAAAACTATGGAACAGGGGCCAAAACTTATGAACATCACAGTATTGATGAGAATAGTTAAAAAGTGATTTTAGACTCGCATCAACTTTGATACATGAGATTTAAGAATCTTATAATATACGGAAGTTGGACAGAAATTCAAAGTACCTCTCAAGAATTTGATATGGATCAACAATAAGCTCAAGTTTCCCATCAATCCACAGAGAAAAACGAGCATTGGGAAATAGCCTATGTGGTAGAAGCTTTGGGATCTGTTACAGGCATAACATTGAGTGAAAAATCATAGGACTTTTATGTCAGAAACCAAATGAAAATTCTTGGTTTGCATTGTTATAGAATGAATCAAGCGATGCAGACCATATTCACTACTAAACTCGGCATTCTCCAACTCTGATCCAACTCAACAGACATATTGTCCACATTTTTAATGTTTACCTTCCCATTGCGCCTTCCATCGGTGTAAGGAAGATTACGCACAACAACAATTCTCCATACTCCGATCTTCTTACTCTCATCCAGACCACCATTAGTTTTCAAATCAGCTTCTGTTTCTTCATCCGCAAACATATAGAAGCAGACAGTTTGCTTGGAATATTCGCTGATATTCTTTGGCTGTTGTATGATATCAAAAGCTCCTGGAAAAAAATTGGATTGTTCAATAAAAATTCCTTGGCTCCAATATAGGAATCAAACAATAAAATAAAAATAATACAGTTTGATACCGAATATTGCTGATGCAACAACCACTCCATGACATTTCTCCATCTCAAGAAGATCATTTTCATCGATATCAAATCCTGTTCCAAGGCCAGGTTTGCTTCCTTTGACAAATCTGGCAAATGCACGACACGAATCAATCAAAATACTAAATTGACAAACTAACAATTATGATTTCTTTTTTAAAAAGAAAGAAATACTTGCAAATTTGTTTTAAGACATTTTGAATACCAAATCATGCTCACTTGTAAATTTTTTTTTTATTTTAAAGATAAAAAGTTGAGGTGAACCATACCCGCAGTGCACATTCATCGACTCTCTTATGTCATATGAATCATCCCGCTGCTTCAAAGTAGGATACCCACCAAAGTCTGAACCACCGAATTCTGTCTCTTTATTCAAGTTTTCCTCATAAATATATGTTAAATTCTTAAGTATGGGTGAAAATGACGGGACTTTTGGCATCAAGGCAATAGCTTCCTCCACAGGAATGTAACATACAGGACAAGCTGTACATAAACAAGCCAGCAAACTCAAAAACCATATTTCGATAAGGGGAAAACCTGAACTTGCGATGTCAAAATACTTGATCCAAACTAACAAATTGAGAAAAATATTTACAAAGCAAAAGAAAACTTACGACGCGGTCCTGATCTTTTTTTATCTGCTGGTGGAGGGGGTAAAGTGAAACTGTTGCATGGATGCCCTGAAGGGAGAGTGTAGCCCAAAAAATATGAAGGAGGAGGAGGGGGCATTACCTTAACCTCAGTTCCTTCCAAACTGACTGGTAAAGATCCCCAATTGTCTATTCTGACACTTTGCACTTCATTTATCAGGGAAGGTCCAGAATTGTTTAGAGACAGGCTATCATTTATCTTAGGATCATTGTCACTTTCCTGATCTTCACCTGTAAACAAGCCACAGAATGCATTCAAATTCAAGTATCATATCCTCACACAACCTACGTTGTTTTGGCTCTTCATTTTCTTGGAGTGCGGTATCCGATACATTTCCGGAAATGGATGTAAAGATATGATCCTTTAAATATAGAAAAAATTGAACATATTCGTATTGGACACATACCGTATCTGATAGCTAAAGCTAATTGGACTCTAGAAGTCCATAACAAGAAGAAAATGTAACCAGCTTGAGAGCTAAAGACATAATCCAAAACCAAAACAAGGAGTGGAGCAAAGTAAATTATCCTTGAGCTAAAATCTAACTATACGGTGAATCAAATTAAAATATAAAGAAGTAAAGCAAGTCAATTGAGTTGAATCATTAACATTATTCTCCTCCAGACAGAGTAGGCAGCCACTATATTCTCAACTCCATTGAGTTCAATGAGCAAACCTCCAGATTCCCGTTACTTAAATCAATTCAAACACTCTAACTAAAACTGCAATACTACAATTGATAAGTTTACAACTAAACTCTAACCAATGTTATTACACAAAGTAAACAAAGTTTTTTTTTTCCCCCTATTTTCTTTCATCAAAGTATCAGAACAACCTCCAAAACATCAGCAATTCACTATGAACAATCAATAATGAAGAGAAATAAAGAAAAAAAAATACCAACCTTTGCCAACGTATAAGACCCAAACAAAAACGACAGCTGAGATGGCACAAAGCAGCAGCATTCCAAACTTCTTACGACCAGCAAACTTACAGATCCAATGAACCAACCTCTCCTTCTCCTTAAACATTTTAGAAGGCTTAGTTCTTGTCGCTGAAGGGGCTTGAATTGGCAAAACTCCATTTTGAAGCTGTTTGTCCAAAGTCCCGTAACTCCCAGAACGAAATTCCAATGACCCCCCAGACATTGTCTCTTTATTGACAACCCCAATTCACTTTACTCTATAAAATAATGATCAAACCAACCCAAAAAAAAAAAAAATTAGAACTTACAACTTCATTGCTTGAAAACAACTCCAAAAACAAAATCCCACTTCAGAAAAACAAGCACCCCAGAATCCTTGGGGCGCCACCAAAATTGAAGTCAAATGCAGTTCAAAGAATCAAAAAAGTTAAGAAATTTGAAGACAAGAGAATCTGGGTTTTTCAGTGTTTTGATTGGTTGGTAAGGATTTTCTAAAATCAAGGAAAGTGGGTTTTTTTTTTTTTTTTCTTTTATTAAAACTCAGATCACAATTTTCAGGTTAATATATTTCTTACAATCCTTTATTTTTCTTTCTGATATTGCAAAAAATGGGGGAAAATCCATAGTTATTTATATCTGAACAGTTTACGGCATGGATGTGATGTATAATTAAATCCTGATAGGCTGATCTGCCGCCATGTGCGTCTGATGTCAAATAATCGGACGGTGATGGGTTTTTGTTTGGCGTACATTTGCAAGACACTGGTCCAAAGGGTTTCCAGTATAAAATTTGCCGGTTGGATTAAAACGTAAGACAACAGTTCGCGAACTGAAAACCGAACAGGATATTTGTCTTTTTACTGTCTTTCTTTTTTTTTTTCAATTTAATTTAAATTTTTTATTCAAATTTAATTTAAAATTTTATATTATAATTTAAAATAATATTAAAAAATTATTTTTATATTAATATTTATAATTATTTTATTTAAATAATAATTCAAATTGAATTAATTTAAATTACAAAAATTTTTACTCTCGCCGACTCTCTTGGTGAAGTGAAAATATTCAGGGACTTATTTCAGTGGTTCAGTTATTTTCTATTAACATCAATGAAGGCTGGTTGCCACCTGATTTTGAATTATTATATATATTACTTAATTATATTAGTGATAATTTTCTTTTGTATTTAATTTTGGGTTAAAAAATATTAAAAAGACGACAAGTTTTAATATATTGATTTTGGGTGCTTATAGATTTTTTTTTATGGTTAGTATATTATTTATTGTAATAATATTAAACTCAATACGAAAATAATAAGCAATTTTTTATAAAAGATATTTTATAAAATATTAAAAATTTTAGTTGTTACTGTTTTTTATTTTATAATTTTATTTAATTTTATTATATTGTTATCAAACTAAGTTAAATCATTTAGCTCGTGACACTTAATCAATGATTATAATAATATTACATATTTGCAGCTTTGTTAAACAATGATCAAATAACTAGTCAAAGAAAAAAAACCATTATTCATATAAACAATTATGATTTTTCGAGCTAAATGGAGGTTACGTTTTGGACTTTAAATATTGGAAATTAGGGGAAAATTATGTACTAAACATATACTCGTAAATTTTGATTCGAATTCAAAAATTTTGATCAATTCATCCAAATTCAAATTGGATCCAACCTGATTTCATTAGAAAAATTCAACAACCTAAAACTAATTAACCTGAACTCTAAAATAACTCGAACCAGAAATGATCGAACTCCAGAATAAAACGAATTCAAAATAATTCAAACTCGAAATAACCCAAATCTGAATTGATAGAACATTTAACCCAAAATAATCCAAACCCAAAATGACCAAACCCAATAATTAGAGTGTTAAATCTAATTGACTTAAAACTAATTAATCAAAGTGTCAAAGTCAATTGATCTGAATCAGAAATGACATCAATCTAGAATGACTCTAATTCGATTAACCTGAGTATTAACTCCGATTGACTCAAACTTCAAATGACCTGAATCCGAAATAATCAAAAACCAAAGTAACTTGAAATCGAAATCATCTGAAATTATAAATTTAAAAATTTAAAATGATCCAAACTAAAATCAATTCGACCCATCTAATTAAGAGGTCTAAGTTAAACATGTAACTAGGCTTGTCATAATTAAATTCACTTTAAATATATAAAAAAAATCCCTTTTAATGCAAAAATAAATATGTCAATTTATGTTATGCTTCAATCATATTTGGGTGGAAAAATGTTTTGTTTCTGATATATTTCTATCTTATAATTATTAATACATGCTTTATTAAACTTGGAGCTTGTCAAATATGGAAATCGCGTGGAATTGATAAAACAATGACCTCTAAATATATATATATGCGAAGCTTTTCATTAAAGTTGAATTGAATTAAAACCATTTTAAACTCTTTATAATTATTAATACCAAGTAAAAATGTTTATAATTAGAGTATACTCTCTCAAACAATAAGATAATTAAGTTTTCAGGATGTCAATATCTTAATCATTTTCAAAAGAGATTATTGGTAATTTATGTATGTGAATCATATTTTATTTTATTGTGTTAGTGTTTAAATATAGATATAATATAAATTATTAAATATATTAAAATTTTAAATTTGAATATAATATGTGAATTAAACTTATCATGTTAGTTATATAAATTATATTTAAACGTATCGTATTGTATTTATTAAATATATCATTTTGATAATATATTTTTATATTTTTTCTAAAATTATAACTAATATTTTTTTTTTTGCTTAAATTGTCTATTTAATGGAATTGAATTCTCCATCTTTGTAAGATATATTAGCTCTCCCTCCCACTCTCTCTCTGTCTCTCTCTCAATGGTTTTTAAACATATTATAAATTTTCATCATTGTATTTTTCTAGTGATGTTCATAATAATAATTATGAAAATAAAAGAGATATGAAGGTATAATGATTAAATTGATAATGATAGAATGCATATTATTTTTATATTAAGAAAAAAATAAAAGTGATTTGATATATATAAAAGAAAATATAAATGTGATATATAATGCTTTTGTAGTGCTTTGGTGACATGCCCAGGGGATGCATGTAGTGTTTTCGAGCCGCCCCTTGGCAGTAGATGTTGACTCATTTAAATAGTACATTTTAATTTTAAACATGATCTAATTATATATTATAAATATAATATAAAAATAAGTAAAAATTTTAAAATAATATAAATATAAAATAAATATATTAATTATATAATATAAATTATTAATAATGTTAAAATTTATATAAATATATATTATTTTAAAAATAATTATAACATATAAAAAATAAATTAAACAAATATTAAAATCATTTTAATCACCTTTAGAGACCAATGTAGGTTTTTTTATTAAAATAATACAAAAAAATTTTTATTTATAGTTCTGGACCGTTTCTAGATTATACCGAAATAGACTAATTTTGAAAAGCTATTGAGAAATCATCATTTCAAATATCGATTTTTCAACATGAGAAAAATTATAAAATTTAGTTATAAAATTTCCCAAAACATCTTATAAGAAATCACATTTAATTGAGCGATTTTTTAATTTCTTATAAGAAATCGATAAATAAAATATTAATTTTTCACTGATTACAAAATCGGTGCATAATCGTCAAATAAAATGTAATTTCTCAACATAATTGTAAGACAATTAGAGCATATAGATAGGAAATCGCTTTGTATGTTGAGAAACATTGTGCATTTTTTTTGGTTTTTTTTTTACTGCGTTCAGAAATCGACAAATCATTTGACAATTCGTATTTCATGACACAGTTTATGATGATGATGATGACGCCATTGAATTGATCCAAAATTTTCTTACAACAAAAATTTTCATTTAAATTCATCGTTACCTAACTTTAAAACAAAACTTAAACTAAAATTCTACAAAAAAAATTTCATACCTTTGAAATATTTAAACGCTTGAAAGTTAAATTCAACTTCTTCTTTGCAATCATCAAGTGAATAAAAAATTAATTTGATTACAACAAAAATTACTTCAGCCATCACTAAATAATTTATATTTAATAATAAAAATTGATAACACCCTAATATTTCAACCAAAAATACTGATACAATCAAACTAAATTGTATGATTTTAAGATGAATTATCTAAAACATCAGACATAAAAATTAAAGTAAATATTATATATAATTAATTATAGTAAAGATGAATGAACTTTTACAAATAAAAATAAAACATAATTACAAAAAAAATTTATATAATCATATCGAAAATTACTTTTATAAATAAAATTAAATTATACTTGTAAAAAAGCTTTAACTCGATTATTTAACCTTCAATAACATATTAACTTGATTCTATTCTCTTTGCAAAAAATTTCTCTTCGTTTTACAGAACAAAATCGAAGGAGGAAGCTCTTTTTATAGAGAGCTCCCTCCGTCCCTCTATCAAATGCTGCCTAAAGCATTTAATGGAAAGGTTAGGGGTAAAAATACTCGTGACCTTGCAAAGCATGCAAAAGCCTTAATTATAAGGGACACGAGTATGTGACCCTTATAATTTAAGAAAAAAACAAAAAAAAAATACATAATGTTGGAAAATCGTCATATGAAATGGTGATGATGATTTTCTAATATAAGTAGGAAATTGTCATAAGATATGATATGGCGATTTTCCAACTACTGCTCCAATTGTCTGCACCAGTTTTACAATTGTGAGAAATCGACATTTTATTTATCGATTTCTTATAAGAAATTGAGAAATCGTCATTTGATTGGATGATTTTTTAACTAAATTTTACAATTTTTTTTGTGTTGAGAAATCGACATTTGAAATGGTAATTTCTCAATAGCTTTTCAAAATTGACCTATTACAGTAAATAATCTAGAAACAACTTAAAACCATAAATAAAAAAAATTATATTATTTTAATAAAAAAGCCACCAATGAAAGGGCTTAACATCGTGGCGAAATTGGGATGGGCGTTTCATTTCACGTTCTTAAAAGAAATTAAAAAAAAAGGACAATATTAGTTATTTACTTTGTTAGATTAGAAAGAGAGAAAATAATATTCAATTACTTGCATATATCCTTGTAAGGTATAACGGCAACTAGATAGATATTTTTTTTAATCAATCTCGTTTAATCTAAATTATTATTTATTAATAAAATATATATTTATGTAAATTTAATCATAAAATATATATAAATTATTTTTAATAATTTTAAATTAAAAATTTTAAATCAGATTAAATCAAACTAAAAAAATATATAAAAAAATTTGACTACGAACCAAACTAGGTATGAAAAAAGTCTAGTAACAACCTTAATTCAGACAAAATATTTTATCACTATAATTTTATATATATATATATATATATATATATAAAATAAATAGAGAAAGAATAATAATCAAAGGATATGAGTTTGTGTTCTTGTATGTTTGATGCTTTTTGCGTCTTGGGTCTACTTAATTTATTTTTGTCATTTATTAACGAGTAGAATGAATTGATAAAGTTTTAAAAGTATTGAATTCAAGCTTAAATTAGACTTCTAAGTAAGAGATAGAAAGATTAAAAAAATAGAAAATTTATTCTTATATGCAACATTGATAATTTGATTAGTTTTTTACTTTGTTTAATTAGGAAGAGAGAAAATAATATTCAATTAATTACATATACCCTTATAGGTATTGGCATAAGTAGACAAGGAATTTTTTTTTTTTCAATTTTGACTGGTTTAATCCGATGCAAATTACTATTTATTAATAAAAATATTTTATTTAAATTTAATTATAAAATATATAAATATTAATTTAAAATAAAATTTTAATATTTTTTTACAGAAAATTGTTTTCGATCGGATCCAACTAGACTTGAGTACAGGATATAAAAAACTTTAATATCGACCAAACTTAACCTATAAACAGATCTAATAACAGTCCAAATTTAGATGAAATATTTTCCCACTAAAAATTTTCGTACATTATATATGATAGAAAAAGAAAAATGATCAAGGCATATGAGAATCTCGGGTCTATTTATATTTATTTTTGTCATTTCTTAACTAGTATAATTAACTGATAAAGTTTTGAAATTTTCACATATGATTTTGACTTTTAATTAAGAAATAGAAAGATTAAAAAAATAACAAAATTTATTCTTATCACGTAATTCGCTTATGATTTTGTTTATAATACAAGAATTAACCGATTAAAAAGATTATCACATGTTTTACTTTTTTTAAATTAATTTTTTTATTTTTTAAATATATTATAAAATATTATTGTCATTCTGCTAACCTTTTTTATTAAATTTAAAATTTTTGCTGACGATGGATGAGATAATTTCTTATTCGCATATTGAACTAAGCTAATTAAGAAAGAGATCTGTTTTTAATTCCAACCTTAAAACTTTTTAGCTCCACGAGTAAATTTGTTTCATTTCTTTTTATTTTTACTATATCTTAACAGGTTTTTGTCACCTCAACATTGCTGGAATGAAGTCTAATAATTCCACTTATGGATGTCCTCCGAACGGTAGAACAGGTGAAACCTCCGAGAGTTGATAAGTTAAGGTTGAGAGATATCCATAAAGACAAAAAATGTCGAAAGATATCAAAGTTATAGCTGCTCGGCATGCTCCAATGTTAAAGTAAAGGTTCAAAGGATGTTTAGAGGAAAATTAAGAATAATTAGAGAGATTAAATGTTTACAATTTTTGTTAGGTGACTGTGGGCTTCACATTATAAATATATTATCTGTTGCGTTTTGCTTATAATAGCCTAATAAATATTTTTTCTTGGAGAAAATGATTTCTTGCTAGGCCTTGAAATCCTGGATCTGTAGCTTAAAGGATTGATGCGAAAACTTTTTGTTTAAATGAAGGGAGAGTTAGTAATATTAGACAAGACTATAATGGTGCGATATAAATAAAAATATCAAAATTCATATGTTTATAAATTATTAATATATTAAAATTAATATAAATATAATAAAAAAATATAAATTGTTATGTTTAAATGAAGGAGAATATACTTGTAGAAACCCGACCATTATATCATTAGACACAATTATATAATATGAAAAAGTTAAATGTCAGAGATGGTTTGAAATTCATCTAACTTTGCTTTGTCAGAGTTAGGCACCAAACTTAACTCTGTAAAATTTGATTTCTATTTTTTCACTAAAATCTACACATTATTAATGGCTATGAATTTTGTTCGATCATTACATTAAAGGCAAGGCTGTTTATGACGTATATAAATAGGCCATTGAGCCTAAGCAAAGAATAAGCAAGAGTGAGAAAGCAAGTGTAAGCCAAGAGCGAGATTAGGGATCAATCCGTGCAGTGGCTTTTCGGGTCTTTTGGGGAGTGGAGTCATGAACTATTAGGTAGTGTTTTTTGAGTGTTAAAACACTTGTAATCTATCCGTGTAGTGATATTGACGTGCTCGGGTCAGTTCTTACTCGACATTAAATAAAAATGCTATAAAATATGATTAAAAAAAAGTATAACTAAAATGATAAGAAAATATAAATGTTTAAAAATATATCTAATATAAATTATTTATATATCAAAATTTATATAAATATAAAACATATCAAATAAAATTATAATATGATAAAATAAATTATTGCAAAATTTTGAAATATCAGAAGGGTTGGTCATCGAATCTTGATGAGTGGGCATGGGCTAAGCATGGAGTGGGATATAGATGGGCCATTGAATTTTCATGTTGCGAGTTGCGGACCTGATGAAATTAAAGTTTATTTCTCGTAAACAAGAAGCATATTTAACTTGACGTATCTATAAGCTTGGCAACAGCATGATTCCTGTTCTGCATCTGCTTTATGAGCTCTGTGTTTAATGGTTTTTAGACATAGTTTACAATCATATTGAACTGGGTTTTATCCATGGATAAGAAAGATCTTTCATATGTTCATTCTTCTATATGATACTTTGACCAAGCAGAGTACTTTCGCAAGGAATAGTTTGTTTTTTAATACCATATTTGATACTTGCATTCAGCGTATATATCCAAAATAGATAAGAGAATATTATCTTTCAAACATATATATATATAACTTAAAAAAAATTAAATATACTTATATTGAACACATTTTATATCCAACAGTTACCCGAATATTTAAAAAAAAATCCTAGTAAGTTTTCGTCTAGCACTTCAATGATTATTTTTTTTTTGTTTTTTTAATTTTTTTGAATAGTTATTTTATAGTAACTTACTATGAGCATAAGGGCATTGATAAAGGGGCAGTGAGATGGAAAGGGCTCTGGGAGGTTGAGGGAGAACATAAGCTATGACCAGGGGGTGCTTTGTTAACATGCATTAGAGAAAAAATTTTTTTAGGAATTTCAGCGGATGTAAAATTAAAAAGTTAAAACATAAGAGAATTTAGCTTTAATGCAGGCTGCAAATGCCACTTTTTTTTAAGCATATTTTGTTAAAAAGGTTTGTTGAAATCGTCATAAAATATAATGAAGTTATTGTTTGAAATTACTTTGTACTAATAAAATCAAATCACTAAATAGTTTTTAATGAACGGCAAAATCATCTTTTTTATACTTAATTTTTTGCAGTAAATTAGATTTAAGACATTGGAAAATAATAAAAAATTGAAGGGAAAAAATTAAGAATAAAGCATCCTCTGTTTCTAATTTCCATCTAAACATAACATCATCAACCAATGGGATGGAACAGTTAAAATTTGAAACTTTCCACCTCTTTGGTTTTTTTTTTTTTTTGGCCAAACCAAGCAACTTTCGAGTTCTTGGTGGACGACAACCAACGATGTTCTTAACCGCCGGCCAGAGCTCTTTACTGCAAAACTAGTCGTAGTCGAGGGTATCACCATGATCTTTTTTTTTTTTTTAACTACAGAGCAAAAGATGATATGGAAGACGTTCAAAGTCTCAAGCTTGGATGATTTCTTACCATTGAACGCTTCAAATTCTAATTCTTCCTAGGTTCTAACAGTCTTGGGCATAGACGTTCATCATCGAATATGTATTATATTAATGAAGCCAAATCAGCATTAACAGTCCACCTCAGAATTTTATTGGATGTTAACAGCTAAATCAACATTTTAAAATTTTTCCATTGCATTAGTTACCAATTTTACCATTTTGCTTCACTTTTATATGCATAGAGACTTATTTGCTTATAATTTTTTTTATAAGAACTAATTTGCATAAGATTATATAGTATACGAACTTCATGTGTATTCTAATCTAAAGAATTCTAATCTCTCTTTATAAATGTTAACAAAAAACATTTTAAAACCTAATATTCGAATCCCTTGACTCGAGTATATCAATCCCTCCGTGTAATTTATGACAGAAACTTATTTTCATTCCAAAACTTATGAGATATGATCTTATATTGATCATTAGATCAATTTTCTTGAATTTGACTTTAATCAAAACTATAATATAGCTTCTTTTATGTTAATTTACCATTAATTGATTATTCAATCAATTAATTCTTTTCTTATTTCACTTATTTTAAAATATTCCCAACAGCATTGCTCGAATTGCCATGACGCTTAAAATGATCGCCATGGCTGCGTTGATTGGGGGGTTATTGATGAAAAGCATGTGGTTAAAAATGGCATCCTTGATAAATGTATTCCCTTGTCTTTGGTTGGACTCAAAACCAAGGGGATCGAACTATAGGTGATCCTGGTGTCGATTCGATAGGTTCCCCCTGTTCATGGATTATCGTCGAATGGAAATGGTTCAAACTTTTGAAGAAGCTGTAGGTTCGAGGGTGTGGTATTGATGGACGAAATGATGGGGTATGTTCAGGTCTAACATAATGGAGGTGGGTGGTTGGTTGGTAGGTGAAGGGTGTGCCAATCGTTCTCCATTTTTAGGAGGGTGGAAAGATGACTGTTGTTCTACATGATTAGCCCCGGTGATTCATGGTATTCTGGCTCTTAAAAAAGCCCATCATCTAATAATTAAAATTCTGAAATTGAAACTTTATATTTATTAAATATTATTTTTTAAAATTAATTACATAAATTAACTGAATTAAACTTCGATTCAGTAATAAAATAGCTTGGTTTATTCCTATTTACTATTATAGATTCGGCCCAAGCACTGAAACAGCTTACCTAATGGCTAGATTTTGGGTGAGCTTAACATTTTGTTCTTGAGAGTCTTTTCTGCCTAAACTTCTTTAAATAATATTGTTAATGCAAGAATTATCGGACTGTGCCCACTATGAGGTATTGTCCTCCATATCCTTGGCTAGTCGATGTGAAATTATTGTCTTGTCCTAACACTAGCCCCCCAGGCGAGGGTGTGGACTGTGTAAGTTCCCACAGACGGCACCAATTGTTGATGCAATGATATTATTGGACTGTGCCTGCTATGAGGTATTGTTAGCTTGGAGCAGTCAAGGACTATCCTCACGGATTTATCTTTTGAGAAAAGGCACCTCGATAGGGAAAGGGTGACCCTTGCTTTATAAGCCACAGTCCATATCCTTGGCTAATCAATATGGGATTGTTGTCTTGTCCTAACAAATATATACTTAGGATGAGTAGGTACGGGGTTAATGTTAGGTCCAAGCATTAAAACAGCTTAGCTAATGCCAACATTTTAAGTGAGCTTAACATTTTGTTCTTTAGAGTCCTATCTGCATCAACTTCTTTAATTCGATCCACTATTATACTTAGGATAAGTAGATACGGGGTTAATTCGATCCACTATTGTTTATGTGAAAAATTGAAATAGAAATTTATTGTTATACAAATATGTTAAAATTTATATAATATGATATATAAACGTCTTTAAAACTTATATAAATATATAAGGATAATAATCTTGTACTTAACACATTATCAGTGAAATGAAATAAAAAATTCCACATGACAAGGTCAACAGAGTGATACTTTTCTCATAAAGTATATTTAAAAAAATAAATAAATAGGATATATATCATCCTACTAACTTCACTTGTCGAGTTTTTTTATTTCACTGTTAATATATAAGATAATTATCCAATGCATATAATGCCTTAATATGATTATGATAAAAATATATGAATACAATATAGATACACGGAATGATATTTTACCATTCAACTGTTGCTGCCATCAATATCAACCTCGTTTCCTAATAGAGCAAAATTTTCTGGGTTAGATGGATTGGACTGAACATTCAACCAAACAATAACAACATTAGCAGCCATTTTTCAAATTAATATATTCAACATGTCATTGGATAGAATATTACTTGAATCCTCCGGTGAGAAAAAATTTCGATTTTTGAGAAGTATTATAACAATTCAATAAGAAACATTTCAATTATTTCAACTTAATGATTTGAATAACTATTAATTCTAATGATTGACTGCAAAGTCGATCATTTGAACCCTTTTAATCTATAGGTATAGATAACAAATCCATGAATGAGATATTTCGAAACTCACGAGGAAAAACAAAAATGAGTTAAACAAACAGAAAAGTAACTTAGACGAAAAAGAGAAACTAAAACAAAAAGAATAGACGAAAAAGAGAAACTAAAGCAAAAAGAAGTGGAGTGACTTAGACTATTTTTTTATCTATGACCCCCAATCAATTGATCGAATATTAATTAATACGCATTGTATCAAACTCTAGGAAGTCTACTAATATTTTGCTATGGAATAAGCTAGTGTATATCATCGTTAAAAACCCATTCTTAGGATTTTTGCATAAATCATAAATAAAAAAAAATTAAAATAGTTCCACAAATTAACCACAAAGAATAGATGAAATCGATTCACTTGCTTATCATCTAAAGGAATATTACTTTAATTACACTTTGCATTTTAGCACCATTTTGACGTGGCTAGTACTATCCTTCATTTTTTTTCTAAGAAAATAAAAGAAACTCTTCAATCTTGGTTGCTTAATATCGAAAGATTAAGGTTAGACCTGTTAACTCCAATTGGAAAAATCCAACCAACTTCGTCCAATTTGATTAAAAAAAGTCAACAATATGAAATCAATCAATTCAAATCTAAAAATAACTCAAACCTGAAATGACTTAAATCTAAAATGACTCGAACATAAAATTGACTTGAACCCGAAATGACTCAAACTTGAAATAATCCAAACCCGAAGTGACCCAAACAATTAACTGGAAATGACCCGAACCCAAAAGGACCAAACCTAATAAACTTAAGTGTCAAACCTAATTGACTCGAACTTAATTAACCCGATTAGCTTAAACCTGAAATGACTCGAATCCAGAATAAGCCAAACCCGATTAAACTAATTGTTAAACTCGATTAACTCAAATCTAAAATGACCTGCAATAACCTAAAACCAAGTGGATCCGAATCCAAACCCAAAATTACCCAAAACTAAAATAACCCGCACTCAAAAACAACTTAAAAATTTAAAGATCTAAAATAACTCAATCTAATTTAACCTAATCTAAAATTAATTCAAATCAGATCTAATTGAGGGACTACTATATTCTTGGTTGAATCTGTTGTTTGCCCTAAATTTTTGGGCTTAAACTTTCTTTGGACGAGCAATTTGGACCAAACTTTCTTAAGTTAAATGGATTTTTCCTTCGAATCCATTGTTTTGTCTATAGAAAAAGGATTCAAACGGCACAAAGATTATTAAAGTATCCATCCTAGCTTTCCTTGCCATGATATCTAAAGGAAATGCGAGTTTCCATTTGTCAAAGAAAGCTCCAAACCTGTCATCCATCATCACCAGATAACTGGTCTAAAATTATCCGATATTCACATACCATTAACAGTCTTCCTTATGATAATAACCTTAGAACACTTCGAATTTTAGGTTTTTTCATAGTTGATATTCACGAAATGTGAAAGGTTTCTAATAGTGCTAACCTCGTGATCGTGAATGTTATGCTGCTGCCACGTAAGAGCCTCTATTCGTTCTCATTGACCTCCAATCGCCATGAAAATTCGACAGTGAAGTTATTTTCTTGTCAGGTCCGAATACAATTTCATCAGGAAACAGTCCAGATACAATTCAAAGACAGTAATTGAATAATGTTTCATTCTTGCTGATGTATGCATTGTGATACAACACTACGGCAAATTGACTTTGTTTAGATCTTTGGCATTTCCATGACATTTTACCATATTATTTAGCTTTGCCATGTTCTATGCCTGAAAAATGGCTTGCAAGGCCTGCAATTAAACGTCACCAATCCCTGTATTAACTCAATTAATATTTATAATACTCGAATTTACTATTTTTTTTAATATCAATTCTCAAAATATAAATATAAATATAAAGTATAATCTTTTAAATATATAAAAAAAATTAAAATTTTTAAATATATTTTATCGAACTTATATTATCTGATTAATCAAAAATCCCTTGCGCTCATCCGTACATTTGTCGGTGTTTCGAGTGGATACTAGGCACTCGTCGCTGCCATTATCAATATGACTTAGTAAGACCTGGAATGTTCTTGTGGATTTGAAATCTTTCGGCTTTTACTAATTAAAGTTCCTATATTATTTATTTATTAAAATATTTATATTCAATAATTATGCTTATATATATATATATGATTATTGAAATATATTTTTTAAAATATTTATATTAATTATAAAAGTTATAATTTAGTTTAGTATTATAAGTAATGAGATTAATTCAGTTGATGAATATATAAAAAAAATTTATAAATTGATGAGATAAATATTTTAAAAAAAGTATAATTATCTTTTAAATTTTATTTTTAAAAAAATTCTTAAAAAAAGTGCCTTTTATTCTTAAAAACTACCCATTTAATTTTAAAAAAAAGACCAATTTATTCTTAAAAATTATTCACTTATTTTTAAAAAATATATAATATGTAATAATTTTTTCCTAAATACTTTTTCTTTCACTCTCGTTACATGGACGTATATATTCTAGTAAGAAAAAAATATAATATATATTCATATTTAACATATATACGTATTTAATAATTACGTAAAATCTCGATAACATAAGTTAAATAAAACACAGCATCTGTCAACCAAATTTGGAAATCTTAACCCATTAATAAACGAAGATGGTTTGTTCATCAATCATTAATTGTCGCCATATTCTTCTTCTAGAAAAGGGCAAGGAAGCTAAGAAATTTCTGCGACTTGTCGAACCATAAATAATTAGAAGACAACAAAACCTAACATTTAGTTCAAAGGAAAAGTTCGAATATCCTAACTTCAATTATTTTTAAGCATTTATAATCTAACCTTTGTCTTGACCACCTAAAACCAAGATAAGTACTATCACCTAAAAAATGGGTAAACATATTAGTTATTTCTTATAAAGATATTATAATCTAAATATAAAAAAAATTATAGATATTAAAATTTAAAATGATTACATTAACCATTAATTTAAACTCAAGTTCCAACATATTGTTAATTTGAATGTTTATGTGAGAATGCATACTTATCTTAAATATAATAATCATGCCAACCAATTTGGTGTGGGACAAATTTCTCATAAAAATATTTATAAAGATAACTACTATATATATATATATATATATATATATATATATATTTGTGGTGAACCATCTCAAGCTAATTATAAAAAATAAACTAGACTAAAGAACACATATCAAGCGAGAGAAAGTTCTATGTATAACTAAAATTTATATTAATGCACTAATAATGTATAGATGTATATACTATCTGTAAATCAAATAATATTATATCATTAAAAATAAATTAATTGGTATTTATTTTTTAAAATTTTTAATAAGATAGTATTATTTAATTTATTAACAATTTATAGATTTATATACCTAGCTTACCAAATATAAACCGATATAATTTATTCTTAAACGATCAAGAGCTATTAGATATTTATGTTTTCTAACATCCATATCACTTTCTTAAGATATAGGCAAAATAGACTTATTTTAAGAATTGGATAGTTTAGTTGGTCCAAATCTATGCGACTCGAATTACTATTTATTAATTAAAATAATTAATTATATTTACGTATAAAAATATGAATAATATTAATGAAATAAATAAATTTTTAATATTTTGTCACATTTTAAATTGATCCATTGAAATCTAATTAAATTCAAACTTGAATCTAAACTTTAAATTTTTTGAACTACGATCTAACCAAACGTTTGAGCCAGCAAACAAAAGTCGACCAACCAAGTTGAAACTTAGCTATATAGAAATATCGATTACGGTCTTGGCAGATACGATGATGAAATCAGTTTGTAATAAAAGAGTAAACAAAACTTTTGAGTAATTGCATGTTAAACACATGCAATATGATATTCCGTTGGCCAGCATAATAAACAAATAATTATCCGATCTTCAAGTCATGCAATACATTGGTATAGCTTCACATAATGATCAAAGCATCATTTTCTGTCTGAATCAGCCTGTTGATTTTCTATCTTATCGACTATGGAGAGCACATTATATATTTATATTGTGTTCGTGTATTTTTATTTATTATAATTGTGTTTAAGAAATTATATATTCATGTAAATATTAAAACGTTAATAATTCTTACTACATAAATTTTGATATATTCGTATTGAGTTTTAATTATTTTCTGTATCATATTCGTTTCTTATAATCGTATCATGTCTAATATTATTAGATTTATGATATTAGCTAGCTAAGATGATCATGATCATGATGTTAGAGATATTATTGACAATTTAGATTATGATTCATTTAATTTAATATTTTTTATACTAATTCATAAGCAAGATAATATTAACTAAATTAACTTTAATATCTTCTTATCAGATAAAAAAATACAAAATATTTTGTTAATTGAAGAATTTTTGTTTATGAAGTTAGCTCTCTTGAATTAATTAGTCTTTTAATTATGCAATAACTTACAATGGAAGGTATAGATAATAGAGATTAGACAAAGGATTAAGTTAGGAACAAGAATCTTCCACGAGCCCCGTGTAAATGATATTTCAGATAAAAAATATATATAAATATAGGGTGGTGGAATTGCTCTAAATGACAACACATTGAGTACATATTGCTTTTTGACCTATGAATTTGAGGTTAGGTATAGTAATTAAGAACTGTATCAAGGAATCCGAAGTTTAATTCTTAGTTCATACGATTACTTTTAAGAAGATTGTATTAGGTAGATCTGAAATTTAGATTTTAGAAATTTGTAATCTCTTCTTTTATCCCGAAACTAAATCTCCTCTATAAAAAAATAAAATAAAATTAATGGAGGCAACTAAGTAAATTAATGCAATAAAGTTGTTGATGTTAAAACAAAATAGATCTCATACAAGAGGGTGGACTAACAATAATCAATCTTAATTTTGATTTTTGGATAAAATCTATTTATATTAACTTTTACTATCCGAACAATAAGTGAATTAAGATCCATTCCATTACTTATCATCATTATCATCATAATCTTTTACACCTGTAGATTATCAATTGTAAAAATTATACTCGTAAATAATAATTGAAAAATATATCAAAAAATAATGAAGAGAATTCGAGTCCGTAATAGGCATGTATGTAGTTACATTAACGTTTATGGAGAAAAAAAGAAAATTTTAAGTGTCTATAACATGAATCCGAATAACATATGTTCATAAATATTGGTTAATATTAATTAAATATTTTTTATTAAATTGTTGAGCTGTCAATTGTTCAAATTTGTCAATATGTATATATATTACTAGTTCTTTAACTTTCATATAGTTTATTAATTATAATTATCAGCAAAAAAGTATCACTATGATTTTTTTTTTTTAAATGTAATGTGGAAAGTTTAGGCACTTTGCAATAGTTCCCTTTCAAAATCCTCACATCTTTATTATATACCAATCTAATTTAAGTTGATTTTTTTTGGATAATTTAAGTTGACAAATACTAATCAATACCTAATGGAATTTGATTATTTAAAATTATTGAGCTGTGGTCCAAATTACAATGAGTAGGAAGTTAGAAAAGAGAGAGATTAGGCACTTAGTTTGCAAAATGTCCCTTTCATGATCCTTACATCCTTTTATTACATATTGATTTATTATAAGTTAAAAAATATTAGTAAGTCTCTAATCATGTTGGTTAAAGTTATAAAATAATAAATTTAATAATATTTCGATCCTTTTAAATTAAATATTTTAAAATAATTATTAGTTTCTTTTAATAAAAAATAACAAAAATAAAATAAAAAATATTGCAACGGTGCCTTAGTTACCTTAAAATATTAGTAATATTATATTTAACAACCATTCGCATGTCAATGGACCTAAGTGAATAATTGCATCTTTTAGTATAGTTTTTATTTATTTATTTATTTATTTTTATTTTTTTTGACTAAACATCAATCACAGTTTTGAATGACTGTTGAAATTAATCTGAAATAAAACCCCACAATGTCGACACAAAGGGAAGATGCATGATTTCAACAAGGAATCAACTTTTTCTTTTAAAAATATTTCATATATTTAATAAATTATTTTTATAAAACTAAAAAATATATATAATAATTATATATATTTTTTCATTTTTGACAATTTAATTAATGGTGGTTAACATTTGTGTTATTTATTTTATGAAAATGAAATTCACATGCCGATTTTCTTCTTTACATGACATCAATTCTTCATTCAAAAACAATAATTAAAAAGGTGAACACAGACAGATTCCTTCTCTAGCTGTAATTAGCTAAACATAAGCATTTGTCTAGGGTATTGTGGTTTTTTTTATTAATTATATAGATATAAACAAAATTTAATATATTATATATATTAAATTTTTAAGCATAAATTTAATAAACATATTAAATATTTCATGTTAATCATTTTAGTCATATTTAAATATATCATATTTATTAAATTATTTTGTACATAATATAGATTTTGTATTCATAATGTATACAAATTTACCAACCCAATTGTCGTATAGGCCACATTAGCACATTCACATTTTTCACTTTTCAATCAATTTTTTTTTAAAGTATAATAGAGATCGTAGTTTGAGACTAGAAAAGATAAAAAGGAGTTACAAAAGTTAAGATTCGAATAAAAATAATTATATGGATTAATTGAATCAAGCTTTCTGGGTTCATCATTGAAACCTAAATCTAACAATTTATCGCGTATTATGCAGTATCATAATCATATTTAAAATATTTTATATTTATATCAATTTTAATACATTAATAATTTATATTATAAAATTTTAAAATACATATTCATATCATATTATATGATATTTTAATTATTTTATAGGCATCATATTTATATAATCATACTTAAAATTAATAGGTTTTACCCTCCAATTATTGCATCAATCTAAATGACCAAAATATCCTCTATCTTTGTCATCAAAAAACAACCCTATTCCCTAAATATACGCGAGGAATCTTGTGTTGTCGGATGCCAAAAGATAGCAAACCATTGGCAAGACGCCGCGTTTTAATTACTACATATTTTTTTAATTCCTAAAGTACATATAATATGATCCCGACAACTTTAGTTCATGAATCACATGATTAATTTTCGAAAGCCAACAAAATCATTTCTGTTGGGTAAAGCCTGGGCCCCTCTTTTGTTGGATAAACCTCACATCTAACGTCCACGATTTTGCCACGTTTGATCTTAATATTCGACGTTTAATCACCTCAATTTGTCTCTTTTCAATTTGATTATATCTAACCCCAATTCCACAATCGATTTATTAAGTTATCAATACTTGATTTAATTTCATTTAAATCACATTTTAGATAAATTTTCAAAGTTCAACATCCGTTCCGAATTAATTTTTAACTAAAAATTTTTTATTCAATTTTAAATTTTAAAATACTAAATCAAATTTTAAATAATTAATTCATATATTTAATATTATGCAAATTAAAATTAAAATAAATTCAAATAACGAATATATAAAATTTATTTTAAATTAATTTTAAATTTATTACAAATAATAAATATAAAATAATATTTTAATCGTAAATTAGGTAGTGGGACGTGGATATTCGAGTATATCCATTGTTCTATAGACGTGGATCCTCGCTGTCTGGTCCGAAATTATTGGATTGGACCAATGCATATAATCCAATCATTACATGCCACGTTGGAATTTCAATGTCTCGTTCATGTTACCGGCGGCTTCATTCGACGACAGTTGGTTGAACCAGGTCCCAGTTTTGCCTAAAATCTGACCACTATAAAACCAGGGTTCCATAGTCCAAAACAAACTCGCCAAGTTTCTAAAATTACCATTTGGGAAAAAAAAAATGGCTGGCGTTACGACAAGGGTTTCCTGGAATCACCCGAATTTAACATACGATTATCAGGAATTCAAGTTTCCCGAGAGACCAGATTCGAATCTGACGCATATGGAATTCGGGTTTCTCGAAGATGAAGACCAAGAAATCCCTGGAAGCTGCAACAATGATGAATTTCTTGGTGATGATAATGATGAGGAGAAAGAAAGTGGTGGAAGTATAGTTGAAAATGACGAGAATTTTTGGGAGATTCAGCGCCAGGTTTTGCAAGCGACCTTGTGTAGGAGTAGCTCTTTAGAATCGAGAATTCGAGACGCCATTAAAAAAGCCTTGAAAGATATTGCCAGGACTGTTTGTTGTTGTGCTTGTGGGAAAACAATGGCTGGAGCTGAAAGTTGCGGGAATTGCCTTATGACAGAAGTCTCTAGCCGTCTTCAAAATGCCGGTTTTAACAGTGCCATTTGCCGGTCTAAATGGAAAAGCGCTCCAGATATCCCATCAGGTAATATCTATTTTATTCCAACTTGAAAGCCATATCCTCGTACTCATCTCTAAGAATACGTCAAAAATTTCAAGAAAAATGTAAAATAATCAAAAGAAAGAACACTAAATTCCGTTGCTAAATTTCGTTTGAAGCAGAGATTTTCATTTTTAATCTTTGATGAGGTCTAATTTGTCAGGGAAATGAGAAGAGTTAACATTATTTTGGTTTGATAATTCTGCAGGAGAGCACACTTTTCTAGATGTGATAGAAAATTCAAGGAAAGGAGACGTAAGGGTAATAATAGAGTTGAACTTCAGAGCAGAGTTCGAGATGGCAAGAGCAAGTGAAGATTACAATCGTCTGATCCAACGATTACCGGAAGTTTTCGTTGGTAAAGTAGAAAGATTAAACAATGTGATCAAAATCTTGTGTTTGTCAGCCAAGAAATGCATGAGGGAAATGAAAATGCATTTGGGACCATGGAGAAAAGAAAGATACATGCAAGCTAAGTGGCTAAAATCTTGGGAACGGAATACATCGAGAAAATCCTTGTCGGTCGGATATTCAGGCCGATTGCCGAAGCCAAGGGCCTCGATGCTAACAGTGGATTTGCTGGAAAAGTTATCTGATGTGCGTTGTACAGCAGTTGAGGTTATATGAGTATTGGGAGATAACCGACGATTTTGTACTCCGCCTTTTCTAATTTAACTACTACTTAAATATGAACTTTGGTCCGTCAATGGAAGTCGGGTATGATTTAGTTGGTTCGTAAACGTAAAATTCAATAAATTTCAAATTTAACTTTTTTTATATGTAATAATCTTTAGTTGTGTCAAATTGTAATCTCAATTGTAAAAAATATATATATTGAGAAAATGTATTTTAATTTATTTTGGAAGCATATCACCTATAATTACTGTAATATAATTAACTAATTATAATTTTAAATTGTGTAAGAACCATGAAAATAATATGTAAAATCTATAGTTTTAAGCGATAAATCTTTACATAATTCTATGTTATAATTAAATAATTGTAAGATTGTGAAAAAATTAAAATTATTGGCGAAATGCTCCATTTATTAGGGAACAATGGCTTTGTCTAGAATTCTTGTGATGTGTTTGGTTCCCTCCTCATTCTTTAATGAACAATAATTCATTGGCTTCGTTCAATGGTTTAGCTATTGCATGTAATAGCAAGTACATGGTTATTCCACACAATCGACGAATAGCTATTGTTGATTCAACAATTTAGACAGAAGGATATGAGATTACAGTGAGTTACGTTATCAATATAGGCAATAAGAGGATATAACAATTATTTATGGCTCCAAGTCAAAAATAGCTATTAAATGGCTATTCCATAACACTTAGAATATAATTTTTTTTTTATACCAGTTTACCTTTTCACATTATTTATTAATTGTTATAAAGTGTATCATTAAATATTATAAATAGAATTATCAAAATATTTGAATATATTGTAAAGAATGTTATTAAGCTATTTTAAGATATTATTAAATATTATAAAATATATTATGAAAATATTATAAAGTATATTATTAAAATATTCTTAAAAAACATTTTAATGTATATTACTAATTTTTATGTAATATATCATTAAATATTTAAATAGAATTATTAAAAATAATTTTAATATGTTATTATATATTATTATTAAAATATTATAATGTATTTTTAATTTATTAATAAATATTATTACATATGTTATTTGATATTTTTATTATTAATTTTTAAATATTTTTATTTTTATATATTAATAAATATTTTTTATTTTTCATATATAATTCAATATTATTATCTTATTAATTATTAATAGAATATTATTAAATTTTTATATTATTAGGTATATTATTCATTGTTATTAATCTATTATTAATATTAAAATTTTAAATATTATTAAATTTTTAAATTTTAAATTATTATTTTTAAAATTTTTATTAATATATTAATATATATTATTAACATTTAAATAGACTTTAAAATATCATTTTTATATATATATTATTTTGATTTTATTAAATATTATTAAAATTTAAATATATAATTAAAATATTATTTACTTAAATTGAGGGTAAGATAGTTATTTTATATCTATTCCTTACATATTCTTTAACATCATTTTAACTAACCAAACAATAATGTAATATTATTCCTCCTTTATACCATTCAATCAACTAAACTTCACAATATCTATTCACCCTCTATTCTATTTCCATCGAATAGCTATTCAATTCTCCTTCTATTCCATTCCATCGAACCAATGTACCCTTGGTCTTTTTTCTTACATGCTAGTCTTCAATTTTCTTTCTGGTCTGAAATTTGATGTTCAAATATAAGGTCCACACCCTTCCATTCTAGCATTTTAGATTCCAGTTATTAAAGTTAATTGAAAGTGAATAATTCAAGCCACAAGGAAGATTATATAAGTACTCACAAATTACTTAATGTTTTTTTTTTTTAAATTGAGATCGTTAACGTTTGATCTCTAGTTAATTAAACTAAAAGATCAATATTCTACTAACAAATCACATAATTATTGATATTGTATAAGTTTATTAATTTAAGGTCTTGATTTTGGGTTTTACAAAAAAAATTATAATTTAAAAATAAAAATAAATAAATAATAAGATTCAAACTATAAATGTATTAAATACTATATATAAATAATTTTAAATTAATTGAACTAGATTTCAAATTTGTCTGGATTTCATATTTAAAGTTAGGATGGTGAGGCCAACAACCTCCACAGTAATGGGAAGCAGGCGATGTTAAAATAGGGAGTGGAGATTGATTGAATTGCCAAGTGGGTTAGTTGGTCGTGGCCCTTGGGGTGTGAAAGTTTGAGACCTTGTAGGGTGAACCAAATTTAAGCCCATGTTAGTGGCTTTTTTTCCAATAATGACTCTCATTTATATTTATATAAATATTAATATATTATTTTTTATAAATTTTGATATATTTATATTTTTAAATTATATTTTTATTATTTTTTATTATATTATATTTTAATTATTTATATATCATATAATTATATTATATCTAAACTTGATAAATGTATTTAATACCTATACTAAATATCGAATTTAGTTTGGGGTTGAAAAGTAACGGTGTTCATGGGTTAGGTTAGGTTGTAGTTCGAAAAGTTTTAAATCATTCAAGTCTGAATTTAGCTCAATCTATTTAAATTATTCATATTTATTGTTTATAATTAATTAAAAAAATTATTTTTATATTAATTTTAATATATTTTATAATTAAATTTAAATAAAAATATTTTTTAATTACTAAATATTAATTCGAATCAGAATGAGTCAATCTCAATTAACAAAAATCATGTCTAAACCCTATCTAAGTCAATCGTGCAGTCAGATAATCCAACTTGTTGATAGGTCTAGTTGAAGGGTAAAATTAACCATTTTTCCTTTAGAGCGTTTATTCAACTTGGAATCCATTTAAAATTATTTCATCCGGGTTTAGAGTGGATCAGTGGAAGATTGATTGGGAAAAAAGCTTTGATTTGCTGGTCTGTTGACGAAGACCTTGTTATGGCATCCAAATTTAAATCAGAATTATATAATAAATTGCTTTATTTACTGAAGCGTTTATTAACTTCCTGGGATCATTTCTTCATTTGGCAATACTTCTTTTTCTTATGATGCATCAATGCTTTTTATCTTTGATTGTAGGCTAATGTTAGACTTGTCTGATCTTGCGGTTGTTGATTGCTAAAGCTTATTGGTGATTGTATAATCCAAATTGTGGCCGTTATGGAGAATTAAGATCCAGGAGTCGCTGTTATTTCAAAAACACTAGATTTAAAGCTCAAAGATAAGTCCCTAATGTATTAATTTTATTTCTTTCTTCATTTTTTTTAATCTTAGAGCAGACACAGTTACGTAAACCATAAAATAAAAGGTTTTAGAAATAAGTTAAGAGAACGATAAAAAAATTATCTCTATCTTACATTTAACAGTATTGAGAATGAATGTTATTTCTAATTTAATAGTATAAGCTCGTATGGTAGGAATGTTGACAACAAATTTTTGCAGTTTTCAAGTTCGAGAGGGTTTCAACGCATAATGTGTAAGTTACATAGGTTTTGGGGTGGGATTATATGTAGATTAGGAATTTAAAAAATAAGAGACCCGAAATTTAGCTAAATTGACTCCTGTCAGCACTTTATCACTTTTAAAATATGATATTCAATGAATTTTAAATTCGCTCTATAATTCAATAACTACCGTTCTAATTGCTTGCACCGTTTCCATCTTCTCATGGCAGATAGCAATGTAGCATGGTTTAGATAGCAAGGGCAAGTTGGGTGCAATGAATTTCGTTTAAAACCTTGTTCTGAAGTGTCAATTGCTGTATGTATGCTTTGTTTCATTTCCCAGTCTTAGAACAACAAAGTGGCAACATGATGACCTTGAAGCTGCAATTGAAAACGTTAATCTTCACTAGTTGGAAGCTGTTACTTTCCAGACACCCTGAACTGCGATTGATTGGATTTCTTGTGCAGGTTTCTTGGACATCAAATGCAAGATGTGGACTTATCTAATGATGGTTAGACTGTGTTCACTACATGTCCGATATCAGTATGCTTATTTTCAAAGTTTTCTTCATATATAAATTTTGGATGATCATACTTTCATGTCCATGTTCGAGTATGTCTCAAATACAAGTATTAGTTACTGGTACTTTGGGAAAATAAAAAAAAATTTCAAGTAACATAAGTTAGATATAACCTATAAGAAGCAATTAAACAGAATGAAAGATTTGAGTCTTTGAGTCAAGCTTAAAAGGAAACTTTGGATAAAAAAGGAAGAAAGATCAATGTAACCCCACTATTATCTATTAAGACATGAATGATAATATGTTTAAGAAGACTGTCAATGAAAACAGCTCTAAGTAAGCATGGATACTCTTCAAAGATCAGTTATAGGATACTCTTCAAATTCTAAAGGCTGAGTTTGAATCTCTCTTAATGAAAGATAATGAATCCATTTCGGGTTATTTCACTCGAGTTTTGGCATTGGTAAATCAATTGAAAAGGCTTGGAGAAAAATTAAAAGATGTTCGTGTTGCTAAAAAGATCTTACATTCTCTTAATTCCAAATTTGACCATATTGTGGTAGCCATTGAAGAATCTAAAGATTTGGAGGCTATGTCCATCGATGAATTAAATGGATCATTATGGGGCTATAAAAAATGAATCAACGCAAATAAGAGCATGTGGAACAAGCCTTGCAAACAAACCTTTTATTGAAAAACAAAATAGAAACTTCTGAAATGCTACGCCCGAAAAGCATTGAGTGGATGGAAGCTGAATATGTCACATTTGGAAGTTTTTGGATCTATTGCCTATGTTCAAGTTCCAGAGCAAGAGAGATCGAAGCTTGATGATAAAAGCAAGAAGTGTGTGTTTATTGGCCATGATGAGAACTCACAAGGCTACTACGTTTTCGATCCAAATAATAATAAAGTCTTGCTAATTAGATATTTTAAATTTAATGAAGATGCTACTTGGAATTGGAGTACTCAAAATGAAATCTCTTATGATTTTTTCTCTATTTTGATGATGAAAAAACTCTAACCAAAGAAATCCAAGGTTGATCCAAGATTGTTTACCAGTCTTGTTGGAAGTTTAAGGTATTTAACTTGTAAAAGACCTGATATTTTATTTTTTGTTGGACTTTTAAGTTGTTTCATTGAAAATCCTTTTGAAGTACATATGAAAGTAGCCAGGAGGATCTTTTGCTGTCTCAAAGGAACTCTTGATTTTGGAATCCTTTATTCAATTTCAAAAGAGTTCAAGTTAATAGGTTGTTGTGATAGTGATTAAGCCGGAGATATTAATGATAGAAAGAGTACTATTAAGTTTGTTTCCTTTTTTAAAAATAATACAATCTGCTGGTGTTCTAGAAAACAACCCATAGTAACTCTATCTACTTGTGAAGTAGAGTATGTTGCTGCCACTACTTATGCTTGTCATGCATTTTGGTTAAAGATCCTACTAAGGAAACTCCATTTTGAGCAAATCAAAGATACAAAGATAATGATGGATAACAAGTTAGCCATTACTTTAGCAATGAATCCAGTTTTTCATGATCGTAGGAAGCATATTGAGATAAAGTATTATTTTATTCGATAATGCATTGAAAAAGGTATGTGAAGGTACAATATGTGAAGTCATGTAATCAAGTTGCTGATATTTTTACAAAGCCGCTTAAGTATGATATTTATCAGAAGATAAAAGGATTGATTGGCGTTGGAAAGCTGTCAAGTTTAAGGCGGATTGTTGAAAGTTAAACTTTGACTTCATCGTTCATTGAGATTGAAGAGTTGTTTTTAGAATTTCAAATTGTCACATTTATGCCCATTATGTTGATAGTATTGAAAATTGAAAATGTGAAGTATAAAATATTTAGACTCTAGAATTTCTTTTTAAGTATTATAAATAGCTATATATTTATTTTTGGATTTAAGCAAGAAGAATGAAGATTGAGTTTCCTCTTCTATCTATCCACTTTGTAAAATTGTACGTATCTATCTTATTTCTAACAATTTATTTCTAATACATACTCATATTTAGATTAATCTAAATGCAAGTAACATAGAAAACTAGTAAGTAGTACATTCCATTTGAATTTTATCACATGAATAAAAGTTTTAAAAAAAACCCAAAAAATTAGTAGTAAAAACTGTTTTTTCCCCCTTAAACCAAGCCAAAAAGGCTTAAGGGTCAAGCACACGCTTTTCCTTGATTATCCTGTTTAGACTTGTTCATGGGCCGTATAGCTTACTCGATCGAGGTTAGGTTTGAACATACTTTTTCATGTTTTGAGACAGCCCAACCTGAAACAATATTTTTATATTTAAATAATATATTTTTATTTAAATTTAATTATAAAATATATAAATATTAATATAAAAATAATTTTTTAATAAAATAAATAATAATTTAAACGTAACAAATGAATAGAGCCAAGTCAAATTTAAACTTAAATTTAAAACTTAAAATTTTTTCATGTCGCGAATGGCTCGATCTACCCACCATTGGGCACCTCTAATCCTGTCCTACACATTAAAAAACCAAAAAAAAGGAATTTTCAGTCAATCTATTTCTAGCTTTTCTTGGTCTGTATAAAAAGCCAAATTTGTACCTCAGTTGCCAAAGTCATTTCATTCAATATTTGCTTCTCTTTTGCATGGCACTGTCACTTACCGCTTAGCTTTCAAACATCCATCCTCCTAAACTCCTCCCCCCAACCCCCAAGGCGTTTCTTTCTTCTTCTTGTTAATCTTCAAGAACCCAACTTCCCCTTTTCTTTCTTCTTTCCTTCTTTGTTTTGTTCTTTAATTTTGATTTCTACTGCTTCTTAAAGCTTAACTGCATTTAGGTATTCTTGTTTTCATCGTTTCTTTCTTTCTTTTCCCATAAGTTTATTCCCCTATGTAGTCTACTTCATGCTTTGATTTTCTTTTCTTTTCTTTTCCTTTCTTTTTTGTCTTTACAGTGAAACCGGTAATCATGGATCCTGGGGATGATTGGGACTCTGAAAAAATGTGAGTTTTCTGGCTTCTTTTCTTTTTGGCCAAGATGTGTTCTTGGCATCGCCATGATCATGGGTTTTCAAGATTTTCAGTTATTTTCTGCTTGCTTTTTTGTTTCATGATTCTCATTATATCAATGATTTTAACTTCTTGAATTTGTGTTTGCTTGTTTGATTGGGTGGAACAAAAGGCTTGACCTTTACTTGCACGATTACTTGATAAAGAATAATCTGCATGAAACTGCTGCACTTTTCAGAATGGAGGCCGGTATTTCCAACCCTTCTGTCGGTATGACCTCTTTCTTTTTTCATTCTTTTTCTTCAATATCCTTTGCTTTGTAACATATATTCCTTTAAAATAGACTTATTTCGTAATGATTGATTGTTTAGTTTTTAGCACATAATTCTTGATGTTGAGATGTCTAGCATATATTTTTCATTTCAAACATGAAATATCTTGAAGGTTATAAGTTGATTAAACTTACATCTATATGTATATCAATGTCAATGTGCATTGATCTTTATGTTATCTTATGTTCAAGAACAAAGATTAAAGAACTAATTGGTTTAATTTTCTACATGGTTCTTTTGTTTCTTTTCTTTTTCTTTTTTATTTTTTTTTGCAATATTTGTTCTGAAATTTTGCATTAATGCAGGAAAGTAAAGCATTAGGAGTTCACTTTTTGTTTGTTTTGAGATTATTTGTAATTCGTTGATTAAGAGAAGAGGTCATTGTTTTTCAGATATTGACTCTCCCCAAGGGTTCTTACGTGAATGGTGGTCGCTATTTTATGACGTATTCGCCTCGAGGGAACCACAGCAACAAGAGCACTCTGATGCAGGAAGCTCTACTAGGGTGATTATTTGTGGAATTTGAGATCATGTCGTTGTACTAAACTTTTAAAATTTTTATTGCTAACCTCGTAAAATTATATGCCTGTTTGTCAATTTCGCAGCCTGAAATACGGGAAGAACAAGCACAAAATTTTGGTCCGGCAACATTTCCGCGATCAAGGATAAATCAGCAAAGGACCGAACATGTTCCTATTCCTGGAGATTTTGGTTCCGGTTTGCGATTACTCGTCCCGGATTTGGATGCAGGTAGCTCAAGGTATACATATGTTTTTATTGGAACTCAAGGCTTGGATCATTGACAGACAGTTCATAGTTTCTTCGGCTTCTATATTATTAAAGCTATGGTTTTTAGTATGCAAATGCTCGGGTTTTAATCGACAAATTATTCAACTTTTCGGTACATATTACATGATTCACTGCACCCACTGTTGAGAAGTATAATTTAGATTAATAGACGAAGTATATACGATTATTTGTTCGATTCTGGTAACGGTAATTTGCTTCAACGACATCTTCTTCTTTTTTTTTTCTTTAACATTCTTTCATGTATCGCAGCCTTCCGCAACAACAAACAAATCTTGCCTTGCATCAAGTTCAGAGGGTATGTTCTAAACTATTTCTTCGTGTTAGCAAGAACACGAAAATCGGAATTGTTATTAATCCGAATCTAAACCTTTTCGATATGCAGGAACAAAGTCAAGGTATTGGCTTGGGGATAACCATCCCTGTAAATCCAAACACCCTCGAGGGAGCACAAAAAGGCAAACTTCCAATAACTGAACCTCCTCCTGCAGGTTAGCTTCGCCTTTTCTCTGAATTCGAAGTTCATGCAGTGTTCATGCTGAAAAAAACCGGGTGCATACGGTAGAGATATATGTGTTTTCTTTTATTACAGTTAAGATATTACTGAATAATCCTAATAATGGATATTGTCATCGCTGGCGTAGGCTTCTCCTTTCGACAGTTTGGTTGCATCTACTCGAACGAAAAAGAAGTCTTGTGCTGCCATTTTTCCTCGGACGGGAAGTATCTAGCTTGTGCGGGGCATGAAAAGAAGGTGGTGTAATAGAGCTTTTTTTTTTTTTTTCACAAAGTTTTTGTACAAGTTTAGAGGTGATTGCAGTTTTTCTTCTGGCAGGTCTGGTTATGGAACATGGAAACTCTTGAGCTTGTGAAAACTTCGGAGAGCCATTCTCTTCCCATTTCGGATGTTCGTTTTAGACCGAATTCGACTACGTTCGCAACATCTTCCTTCGACCATACTATCCGAATATGGGATGCTGCCAAGGTAACCTTGTTCAGATTGAATAACAGCTGTTGTTTGTAACGATACTCTTCATTTTTTAAAAAATAACCTTGTCTAATACATTTTTTGACATGAGTATAGGAAATACAAATATCTAAATATATGAAAAAAATCTTAGAAAAAAAATTAAATATGACCGTTTCAAATATATATCTATATTTTACACTCATGTCCAAACTCGAGTAACATGGTTATTTTTCATTTAAATAATGTCTTTCATTTCTTTGCTATTGCAGCTTAGTAAATCTCTTTTCGATTTAGTGGGGCATGCCGAACAGGTCCTATCAATAGATTTCCATCCTATGATGGCGGATCTCCTGTGTTCCTGTGATAGTAATGGCGAGATGCGATTGTGGGATATCAACCAACGTTCCTGCATGCATGTGTTTAAGGTCAGATTGCATCTCTATTTTAGTTCTGTCAGGGAATTCAATGTTTATTAGTAATTTCGATTGGAAATGTTGCTCTTTTTCTTAATTTCTTGAGAATAATGCAGCATTTACTACCATTATATTACGAGGACGTCTAATAATATTTTCCGGAGAAATTTGTCTTAGATGATGAATTTTGTTGATGCTTCTTATCAAGTGTTTTCTTCGTCGATGCATTTCTGAATACTTGTTTAAATGACAGTTTCTGCTTAGCAAACACTGTAAATGGTTAAAATTGACCTTTTTAGAATCTTTAGTTATGATTGTTATTTCGGCTCTTATTTTTTTTAAAGTATCCATGTCTAACATTTATATCCGATACATATTCGGATTTAAATATAAAGATATAACCTTTTTAAAACCCTTTAAATACAAGAAAGATATTAAAAAATTAAAAATATCTGTATCTAACACTCGTATTCGAATCTGAATTTTAGTTACTTATGGTTTTATATCCATACGGGTTTTTGTAAAATAAATGCTCTGTTGATGAGAAGTTTAACATTGAAATTTCCTTTTCTTTGTCTTGCATGGCTTAGCTTTATTACGTGCTCAGTTTTTTAGCAAACATTCAAGTACTTGTAATTAAAAAACTTACATCTAATCGTAACCCTTACAGAATTTACGTCTCTAACTAATATTATTTCTACTCTTTATTTTTAAAAAATACTCATGTTGTATCTATATTTGACACACGTTTAAACATAAATATAAGGATAAAATCGTTCAAATATTTAAAAAAAAATTAAAACAATTAAGCATTTCCATATCAAACATATACTCATGTCCTACTCTCACTTCAAAGTCCAAGTAACATAGTTCTCTAACTCACCCTGCTTTTGCTGACCTCTATTTCCTTTCTGAGGTGACTGCAGGGAGCTACTAAACAAGTCAGATTCCAGCCTCTACTAGGAAAGTTAATTGCAACTGCTTCAGGAAATGTTGTCAATGTAATTGACTTTGAGACCAGCCAGCCCCTGTTCTGTTTGAAGGTTGATTTCCTTCGTATGCTATTATACCTTACTTGTGTTAGTCCGATTCTTCATTTTCTTGAAATACTCATGTTCGACAGATATCCGGATATAGATATGAAGATATAATCCTTCAAAAATCCTCTAAATATGAAAAAACTTAAAAAAAAAATTGAATATATGTGTCGGATACATAACCTATCTGATACACAATTGAGTCTGAGTAACTTGGCAGCTTACTTACGTGCATCCAAGTCAATTTGTCTCATTGCATACCTGTACAAACGTTATATTTTCTTCCAGGGGCATAACAAAGAAGTTCTTTCAATTTGCTGGGATCCAACCGGCAAGTATATCAGCACCGTCAGCGAAGATGGTGCTCGAGTATGGTCGGTTTCTGGTGGAGAATGCTTGCACGAATTGCGTTCAACGGGCAACAAGTTCCAGTGTTGCACATTCCATCCCGCGAACCCGCAATTCTTGGTCATTGGTGGCTACCAGGTAAAGCAATTAAAATATTATTACTAAATGCTGTTTATTTCTCATAATTCTGCAATTACATAGTAATTAGCTTTGCAGGCCATTTTTATGACATGGATGTTTATCATGTCTTGCTATATATATATATATATATATATATATATATATATATATATACACACACACGCGCACAAGAATGTAAGTGAAAGGGAGTTGAAGAAGAAGAAAAAAAATGAAATTTAGTTGTCACCTTAAAAAGGCAAGGTTGGCTAATTCCAATAGGCTGATGCCTATGTTGCTTCAACTTTTTATTTTTTTTTTTAAATACCCCATGTCTGACACATTTTCAAACATGAATACGAGAATATAACCCTTCAAAGAACCTTTAAATTCATGGGAAAACTTGAAAAAGAAATGGACAAATTTGAATCCAACACTTGTACCGAGTACGAATAACATAGGCTGATAACTCTCTGCCATCCCTTTTGCAATTTTTTTTTTCTAATGTAATCCTTCCTGTCTATTGAGATCTAATTGTTCAAAATTTTGTCACAGTCAATTGAAGTATGGAATCCAGTTGAGAGCAATCAAACATGGAAAATTGAAGCACACAAGGGATTAATTTCTTCACTGTCAGCTTCTCCAAGGACTGAAATGTTTGCCTCTGGAAGCCATGACCGATTGGTTAAGATATGGAAATAGAGATTGCGTCTCCATGAGAAAATCATGCATTTGCTTGTAACAATGGCATGTTTACATACAGCAAATTTTTTGATGAAAGAAGTTGATGGCAACTGCAGGTAAAACAGTCAAGACAAGTACCAGGGCAGAAGATTAACCCCCCCGCTTTTTTTGTGACAAAATGTTTCTAAGAAAATAGATAGAATATGCTTACATCATTTCATATGACCTACACACTGAAACATTTACAACTAAAAGTAGAAGAATGAAATACAATTGCAGCATAAAATGCCAGTTTTCATTTTCTCTTTTCTCGTTGACTAATCTTGTGGACTTGTATGTTGTATACCTTTCTTTTACGTGGGAAATGAAAGATTCTATTGCCTGCAAAACGGACTTGACCGATGCCATTTTAGATAATAATGTTATAGGTGCAAAGTCCAAGCAAGCTTAGTTATAATTTCTAATGCCAATTTAGTTATTAATGTTAAAGGTTCCGAGCCTCAGAATTGCTGTTTCTATTATTTTCAAGAAATATGGGACCAGACATGGTGGGTGTGGTGCTAGGGTTCAGCTAATGGCTTTCAATTTTACCATTGAATTGAGTCTGCAGTGCTAATCTTAACTTTTAGGATTCATGCTTAGATTTTACTGGCAGATATTCCTTGCAAATTAGGTCAATAAATTGATATTCAAGGGACTTTAACTTGCAAAATATTATTTTTAAGTAATCAATGCAAAGAATGTCAACAAATATCAGGATAAATGGCAAGTTCTCAAGTAATTAAGTTTCTCAAGTAATTAAGTTTGACAGACGTCAGAGAAGATATGAAAATGAAAAAAGAAAAATTCTATTAGAAGCCCAAAGTTACATTAATTGCAAGCATATTTTTTTTAAAATTAGGAGGAAAAGCATCAATTATAATCAACAAGGGAAACATCTGAATCTTATAGTTAGTTGACTTACATTACCAAAGCTCCGTGTACCGTATCTACATTGCAGAGGAGGGTGAGGGTAACGGTGAAGCTGCTTCCACCGGGACCATCACTTCGACAGCTCTTTCATGGGATTCCCTCGTTCTAGAGCAACCTCTCAGAACTCCTTCATTTTCTGCACAGCAACAACCGTATCTATGGCGTCGTTAAGGGCATTTTTACTTCCAAGTTGCTTACCCAACGCGTTCTCAACACCTGCCATTTCAAGAACGATTTGCACAGCACCTCCTGCAATCACTCCATACCAGGTGCAGCAGGACTAAGCATCACCCTTGCTGTCCCATAATCACCCTCAGATCTGCCAGCCTTTTCCCAATGACATTAACAAAAAGCATATTGGCATGCCTTCTTTCACCATTACATTAGGCTAAATTGAGTCAGCTAACTATGGGAAGTATATATATGCCTTCTTGGCTGTTCACGTCTTTTTTCTGGGGTAGTTAATTAATTGTCATTGAGAAGTGTTTGATCAGATCAAGTCGGAAGATTTTAGATTTTTTTTTTTTTAAATTTGTTTTTGATCGAGTATAATTCACTTATATTATTTATATTTATTGTTTATTATTAATAAAAATTAAAAAAATATTTTATATTAATATTTATATACTTTATAATTAAATTTAAATAAAAATATTTTTGAATTATTATATATTAATTTAAATCTAGTCAATCCAGTTTAAATTGATAAAAAATCTATGTAAAATCTGTTCAAATAAAATAAATTTATCAAGCCTGATGAATAACCTAACTCATGAAAGTTTCAACTTATGGCCTGAAACTCTTTGTTATTTAGTTGCTGATTTGTGGTGAGGGTAGATGATCTTGAACTTAATCTGCATGTTCGGGAGCATGGTGGCTGGCACTGATCATCTTTAGGTAGGCTTAGATATGAGCCGGATGAAACTCTAGTTAGAAAAATTTTAAATTTAAAGTTTAGATCTAAATTTAATTCAGCTTAGTTCGTCCATTTAGTTTTAAATTACTATTCATTTTATTAAAAATTATTTTTAATTAATATTTATATATTTCATAATTAAATTTAAAAAATATATATTAATTTAATTTAAAATTATTGTTCCGAGTCGAACCAACCTAGAACAAAAAAATTGAGATCTGGGCTCAATCAAGCTAAACCTATCTGGCGAGTAGGTTGCCCGACCCTTGCCTAGTCTAATCTTAAATAGATCTAATAATTTGACCCTTTATATAGTATTTTTATCTTTTATTATAGTATAATCATATTTAAAGTATTTTATATTTATATAAATTTTAATATTTTAATAATTCGTATTATATAAATTTTAAAAGTGCCATTTAATATTATATTTTTATATCATATTATATTTTTGTTATTTTTTGTTATTTCCCAACGTCTCGTTTGTTTCATGTCTAATAATGTATGGCCAAATCTAGTCTAATGAGATACAAATCTTAATCCGGCATGCTTTATTTTGGAGCGCGGTGGGGGGCACCCCTAATGATAATTAATATTTAAAGTAAAATTTAAATAAATATTTATTTGATCAATGAAATCTTAATATTAGTTATTAAAAAATAATATTTTTTTAAAAAACTAATAAAAATAAATTTATTTTAATAAAATCTTATGAATGATAATTATGTTTTTCTTTTATTTCTTTTTTTATTTGTTGTTTGAAACAATTTTTAACACTATTTTTTAAAATAATAGTAATCAATTTATTTTAAATAAAACAATTCAATAAATTCATCTCAAAAATGAATTTAAAATTTAAATTATTTAATATGTAATTGAATTAGAGGCTATTTTATGCAAATAATATATATTTTTTATTTACGAAAATAGGCCAAAATCAGATTATTTACCGAAATAGGTTAATTTTTTAATTTAATTGAGAAATCGCCAAATAAGATGGTGCTTTCTCAACTTATTTTGAGAAATCGTCAAATTAAATGTCGATTTCTCAACTAATTTCAAATCAATTGCAAAATCCGATCATCAGAGACCGATTTTGGAGAGAACAATTGGAAAATCGCCATATCGCATGGCGATTTCCCACCATGAAATTTTTTTTTTCAATTTTTGGTTTTTTTTTTGTTCTTTGAAATCGCCAATTCATGTGGCGATTTCGTATTACATCTCACAGTTTATAAGTTTTAGGTTTTCTTTGTATTTGAAAGTACGTGACTAATTTTTAGATTTTATTTATATTTGAAAGTACGTGACTAATTTATGAAAATTAAATTTTTTTGAAATAAAATAAATTGATAAGACTAATGCAAAATGATCAGATTTTTTCTGATATGAAATAAATTGACCAGACTACTGTATGAGAATCAGATTTCTTCTGATATGAAATAAATTGATGAGACTTTTGCATGCAATCAGATTTCTTCAGATATGAAATAAATTGATATGACTAATGCATGAGAATCAGATTCTTTCTGATATGAAATAAGTTGATGAAACTAATGCATGAGAAAGGTGATTTTTGCAATTGATGAGATCAATGCATGGAAATCAGATTCCTTCTTATATGAAAAAAGTTAATGGGACCAATGCATGGGAATCAAATTCCTTCTTATATGAAAAAAGTTGATGAGACCAATGCATGGGAATCAGATTCCTTCTGATATCATCTTTAATTGATGAGACTAATGCATAGATTGTAAATGTCAGACTGCAAAGATTAGACTAATGAATGGGACAAATTCAGACATTT
>JBBYHM010000024.1:1885610-1904704 GCA_038381775.1 Adansonia rubrostipa | reverse complement strand
CTCTGCCTACCTAAATTATAAGGGTCACGAGTGACCCTTATAATTGAACAATAAAACAAAAAAAAAGGCAAAAAGACAAAAAAAAAAAAAAAAAATTGAAAAAAAAAAAGTTTCATGGTGGGAAATCGCCTTGCGATATGGTGATTTCCCAATTGTTCTTTCCAAAATTAGTCTCCAGTGATCAGATTTTGCAATTGATTTGAAATTGGTTTTGACGATTTCTCAAAATAAGTTGAGAAATCGTCATCTGATTTGGCGATTTCCCAACTAAATTAAGAAATCGTCATTTGAAATGACGATTTCTTAATTAAATTAAAAAATTGGCCTATTTCGATAAATAATCTGATTTTGGCCTATTTTCGTAAATAAAAATATATATATTATTTGCATAAAAAAGCCTGAATTAGAATATAACTTAATTAAAGTTTAATTTGATTATAATTAATTATTTTAGTATTAATTATCATTCTGTTATCTCACCGCTATTTCCAAAATTTCAACTTTTTTTTTTTAAAAAAATAGATATAAGATATAATATTTAATCTCATTACTATAATAATTAATTATTATTAAATTAAACTTTAATTAAGTTATATTTTAATTCAAATACATATTAAATGTTTTAAATTTTTTTAGTTTATATATATAATAACATTGAGACGAATTCATTAAATTTATTGAAAATATATTAATTACTATTATTTTTAAAAAAATAGTGATAAAATTTGTTTAAAAAAAAATTATAAAAAAAATCTCAAACATAACCAATTTCATCACTTATCTATATGTACTGTTAAACTTTGAATCTCACCATTGAACAAAGAGGGGAAACATCACATGAATTCACACAATTTCTTTTTTGAACTTTATACTTATAAATTTGATTTTAAGTTGAATGGTTAGTACCATCCAAATTAAAGTTAATATGGACCAATAATGTTATAATAAGGCTAAAATTATTTCATATTTATATGGTATTATTAAAAAATAAAATTATAGGCCACTTAACCTAATGCAGGGGAAGATAGAGATAGAAGAAATTATTCGTCGGGCGATGGATAATATAAATTTGGATATTTGTATTATTTAATTTATTTTTTACGAATTTGGATATTATGATTTGAATAGTAAAATTACTCTCCGCAGTAAATTCAGAGATGATGCAAATTAAGCCTTCAAATATCCATTATCCGAATTCGTATAACTTTTATGGATAACAAATTCGATTATCCCAAATCGCTATCTAAATTAGCATTATTTCTACGAATAATGAATTCAGATATCCGAATCTATTATCTATTTCTCGTCAAATGCAAAAATTTATACTCATAAAAAATTTGAACCTTGGCTTCCAAAGTCAACTTTGCAAACTTGGATATTGGGCATATTATATTATTTAATTCAGATTCAGATTCAAATAATTATAATCGGATAATAAACGGATTCAGATTTTAAGTCACTTATTCGGATTCGAATAATATAAAAAAATATAAATATCTAATATATTACCATCCCTAATTACCAAAGAAAGTCAAATCTGGGAATTTGGTCCTAAGAGAAGGGAGAATTTTAGCGTAGATTTAATAGTGCTCATATTTTGATCTGTGCATGAATGTAAAACAATAAAAATTATTAGATGTGCAAAAATTTTAAATATAAATGTGATGTTATATTAAACAAATTATATTAATCATATTAAAATATATTATGTTATTATATTATTTTATATTTATTATATTTATATTATATTTTTGTATCGTATTTAAACTAATAAAATCTATTTTAGAGGTAGGGTTCCTCTTGCCCCTTATCAGTCATATGGGTCTTTAAAAAGAATCTTTTTATTCCAAAATTCCAATTTTTTCTCTTTTACTATTTTGGGTAGACACATTGAGGCTTTCCTACTTTTCTATATTAATAAAAATATATAGATTTATATCTTAGATAGTATATAACTTTACGTATTATTGATATAATATTTTATTAAAAATAAATTTATTTGTATGTATTTTTAAAATTTTTAATTTTTTTAAAAAAATAATATTATCTTATTTATTAACACTGAGTCAAATATAAACTTAAAATATGTGAAGATATTTATTTATATTAGTATTATAAAAGAATTTTCTTTTTTAAAAAAGTGCCATATATTGATATAATGTTGAAATTAGTGATTGAAAAAAAAAATTAATTAGGAAAGTAGGGAAGGGTCGTTCTTATTTATGATGAAAAAAATATATCTTTAATATATTTTAAAAATATATATTATTTTATTAATTTTGCTTAGAGAATGTAATTTTATAAATTGAATAAACAAATACTATATTAATTACTTATTTTATATATAATAATTGAAATGCCAAAATTCTCGGCAATTAAGTGAATTACGTTGGGTTTTGTAAAATTATTTCATGAGATGGTAAGAAAAGGGAAATTAAAAAAAAGTTATATTCGATGTGTTGATAAATATAAATTTATTTATAATTAGTAAACTAAATAAAATTATCTTATTAAAAATAAAATGATTTATATTTATTTTAAAATTTTTTATAATATAATATTATTTAATTAATTAATAATGTATAAATATATTGTAATTGCATAAATACAAACTCGATTAAATATGACTCATAAAATTTGATATTTTGTGTTGATGGGACATTGCTGGTTGGCTGTAGAGTTGTAGCCGATCCTTGGTCCCCAAAATAACTATTGATTGATATACGACTACACAGTTAGAAAAAAAAATTGGAATTTTAAGTTTAAATTTAAATTTTAAATTTGATTCAATTCGATTCAATAATTTAAATTATTATTTAAAATATATTATATATTTATAAATTTTTATAATTAAATTTAATTAAAAATATTATTTAAATAAATTGATTGTGATCTCTTTTGAACTAATTATGATCATAAAAATCAATACTTAAATTTAAATTAAATCAGATAAATTATTCAATTTAACCTTTGAATAGATCTAAATTCAACCATATAAGTTGATTTGGATTTGGGATTTTGGACATCCAAAAATCAATAAAAATCAAAACCTTCATAGTCTAAGTCCTCTATTATTATTATTATTATTATTATTATTATTATTATTATTATTATTCATCTTTCATTGGAATTATTTTTTTAATTTAAAGAAGTTGCATTCAAACATGTTTTTTAAACAAAAATATAAGTTTTTGTAAGAGTTTGTCATTTTTTTAATAATTTTACAAACAGAATTAATTAATTAACTATCAAATTTCTCATTTAAAATACATTTAAAGAATATATGTAATCTTATTATTACATATATGTGTAGAAATCTAACATTTCTAAATGAGATACTTTTGTTTTGATATAAGAGAATTTGCAATGGAAAAGACTCGTAGATGCTACCTATACACTCGGGAGCAAAACTAGATTTGGAAAACATCAAATGCTAGGAGCATATCAACTATAATTCAATGTATTACAATCCTATAATTATACCTAATTTGACAAAAAATAATTTAAAAAAATTTGACACATATTTAACATTGAAAACTCACTTTTAAATGCAACATTGTCAACCTTAATCATTTCAACGGCAAGAGATGGCAGTAACCAATCAATAGAACATAGATATTCCTCTTACACAAATTTGTCCAATGTCCATTTCTACGAAGTTTTAGGAATTTTAAATTTAACCATCAATTTGATGTCTTTTTAAAGGTGAGCTGATTTGCTTGATGACCTGAATCATTGCCAAGATGGAAAAGAAAGGCTAGGAGATAGTGTTTGATTTTCGTGATGCACTTCAATGCTTTAAGTATATAAGTGTGTAGACAATGATGAAGGTTAAAAGAGAAAGATGCAGAATTACAAATGTTTTTGCGTGCATCATATGGGATCAACCTCCATTAGTCTCTATATACCTAAATTGAATGTCTCTGAGGCAGTATGTCTTGTCTACTGCTGGGATTTGGCAGCTTGATATGGGTGCTCTTACTTCGGTGCAGCTCGATTTGACTTTTGAAGAATTAGGTGATAATTACGTATTTTGTATGTTGCTAATTTAGGCTTAATCCAATTTTTTTAATTTGGGCACTGAGTTTAATTAACCTTTTTATATTTAATTATATGGGCTCAAACTCATTGTGGGTCTAAACTCATTGATGATAAACAGCACACCAAAAATTAAGTCAACCTTAGATCATATAGATACGTATATAAAATAATAAAATCTATCAAAAACCCTTAGCTCAAATATTCATTATGTATTTTTTCTATTTCATTGTCTTCTCTCTCTTTGAAACTTGGATTGATTTACTCATTGGATGCATCTCAGATTATCAACTCCCACGTCCTTATAATTTTTTTTTTTTTGTCTTTCAAATCTCTACCTGATTTAGATTAACTGATCCCTCCCTTCTGCATCATCAATAAACTTAACAAATTCTTTAACAAGCTTGGATTAATGAGCCATCCTCAAGTAGACAACAATTACAATTACGAAATTCTTCTCGCACAACTAATAGAATGACAAGAAGACTCGAACATGGAAAAGAATTGAGATAACTAAACAAACTCCACCCATTGTTTCAGCCATTCAAATATTGCATCATTACGTTAATAAGCCAAAGCACTCGCGGTTCTTCCAAAAATCCAAATTTCTTTGAGCAATTATCTGATTTGCTGCCATTGAAATTTTTAGATTTCATGAGTAAGATGGATAGATTGAGACATACAAATATTTAAAAGAAAAAACTAATCTAATTTAAAGAAAAATGGGATATGTGACAGTTTTCAAGGCTAAACTTAGAAAATCGAAAACCAATTTTAACAGTAATGTTTAATTTAGTTTTTATTGATTTCGATCAGTTGATTTTAAGTTATAATTAAGTATATTATGTTTAATTTTTCCTTATAAGTTGAAGAAACAATAATGATCCAAAACTAACTGAGTTCTACTTTTAAATTAGCTTTTATATTTTATAATAATGCAAAATATTACACATTAATTATAATTTTTTTTTCAAAACCAAATAGAGCTATAATCACATTAGTAGTTTTTTAATCTTTATTTATTTTAAATTTCCTTACCAAGTGGTAGTGATGAAACAGTGAAGAGAAACTAAGAGTGTGTTTGGTTAGATGAAAAAGTGAAAAAAAATAGATAAAAAGAGGTAAAAAAATATAAAAAAAATAAATTTTGGGTATGTTTAGTTAGAAAGAAAAGTGAGGAAAGAAAATTAAAAAAATTATCATTTTTTAAACCTATTAACAAAAAGAAATCACCCTAAATTAGAAAGAAAAATAAAAAAATAAGAGCAATGTGTATCATGTGAGTGTATTTATAAGATTACCAATCATTTCGTAATTTTTATTCTTTCATCTTAACTTCTAACGAGTATAATAGTAAAGCAATATACTTTTTATTTCTTTTATTTTATTTTTCGATCATACCAAGTAATAAAAAAATTATTTTTTTATTTTTACTTTTTTATTTTTTTTACTAAGCATATTAATAAAAAAATTAATTTTTATTTTTTAAAACTTTTAAATTTTTTATTTTTTTTTTCACCTTATCAAACAAACGCGTAAAAGGTTTTTCCCTTCTAAAAGGCGAAAAATTCAAAAGATCAAATCATGGCCCAAAGCGAAAGGCCAATTAATTATCATCCTACCACGCTCTAACAGAAGCGCGTGAAGAAGATGTCAGTAGGGGCCTGGTGGGGTGGGGGTTCCTCATCCAGGTTATGATCGACATCCCAGATGGCAAAAGATGAATAAAATATCACGCGCAGCTCGCATTCACGGCCTTCACCACTCACTCTCGTCCCTTTTCGTAGACCCCGTTGACAACACCGAGTCCAGCCAACCACCAATGTCTCAGTCAAGCTCCGCCGCTGTTCCATGCGCCAAGCAGGACGATGAAAGCCGCGCGGCCTCAACAAACGAGCGAGAAATTAACAGCTCCGATATGGAAATCCATGACAACGAGGACGACGATAACGAAGAAAGCGAAGAGGAGTTGGAAGGCTCTTCGAATCGAAACGGTTAGTCCATCTTAAAAACATCGGCCGATCGATTTTTGATGGATTGATTATGAACGTTGATCATTTATGCATGACGATGATATTATTGTTTCTATTTTGATGACATTTGAGTTTTCTAATAGGAGATTAAATATTTGAATGTGTTTAAAGCTTTTATTTTTTTTTTCTAAATTAAGATTGAATTGCCTTAGAAGATTGTAGTGTTTAAGAGGAAAAGAAAACAAAAACATTAATTCTCAATGTGGGAAATAAAAACATTAATTGCCTAAGTAAGTATTTTAGTATTTGAGGGATTTTGTACCCATTGTTGTGGTTTGCTGTTACCTTTAACACACTTTAATACAGTGTTTCTGACCTTTCTATATCTAGGAAGTATGGACACGCAATTCGGGTTTGACATGATTCGGATACTTCGACTTGGAAATTTTCAAAAATATTAAGAACCCTAGACAAGGCAGTTAAAGATATTTTTTATATAATAATATACAACAAAAATGTAAAATAAATACTTTTTCAATTAAATATTAACGTTCAAATAGCTTTTTAATTTTTTTAAAATTATTTTTGAATTTAAAAACTTAAACTTTGAAAATTCGTTAGAACCAAATTGCTCATTACTGATTCATTATCAGGAAGAAAAATGCAAAAAAAAAAAAAAAACCTTCATCACGTGTACCGCATCTCTTGACTTTGTTTTGACCATATCCAATTTTTTTATTTTATTTCTTTTACGTGTTCTCGTGTGTCTGATATGTATTCTGTCATGTTGCAACCATATCCATGTCAAACATGTGTCCAACACTTGGATACTCCCCTGATTGAAGTGTCGTGCTTCTTAGCTCTTTTTCTTAGTGCTAGTTCTTAGGTACTGGATGCTTATTGCGTTAGCATCAGCTGAATTGGTTTATCTTTTACTTCTTCCTGCAGAACTACCATGAAGCAGCAGTGCAGTATCTGAATTTATTTTCTGTTTCCTTTGGCTGTGATTAAATGTTAAGTCTCTAGATTATAAGAAAACAAAATGTAAATCCTTCATTGTTTATTAAGTACTATGTTGCAGCTTTTCTGGAAATGTCGTTTATTTCTTGTCATTTTGATTAAGTTTTTCTTCCATGTAGACGCTAGTAATATTATGGAGTCAAAGGGGCATGATGGACACCGGGGGTCAGATTCATTAAGTACTCCTGGAAAGTTTGGGACAAGAATATCATCCAAAACACTTAATGTAGGAGAGGGTAGTCCTAATTTTAAATTTTCTAGTCTTCCAAATGAGCCATTGGCAACACAAGAGGATCTATGCACAAACTATGAGGGTTCCAAGTATTCAAGATCTGGAAAGGAAAGGGCAATTCTAGAACATACAGTTAGTGGAAAAGATGCTCGAGTCATTTTAGATAGAAAAGCCTCTGAAGACTACCATGAACGGCATACTAATAGCAAGAGTCATTTGGTTGTCAATGAGATTATGTATGAGACTACTAATATTTCCGGTGTTGCCGGCAAAGATGTTGCTATCAATGAGATTACTTCAATCCCACTTGGGTATCACTCAGGAGGAGGAGTTAACAGTGGTCTAGGTTTAGAGGAAAAGCGTAAACCAATGGAGGCGCAAACAGAGGAGGATCAGAGGAGGATAAAATCAAGGTGTGGTGATACCTATATGACTTTTATAACATAGACTGAATATAGGCTTGTTATTATGTCCTTTTTGCCAGTAAATTTCTGCCTTCCCGAGATTATACATCCATTGATTTACTAATCAATAGGTTTCACAGATCTGCTGCTTCTCAGACCAGTGACAGAAGTATGTCCCCTGGCGTTGAGTTTAATTGTGGGAACAAACGCCCTGCACTTATATGTGACTTCTTTGCAAGAGGGTGGTGTATCAAAGGAAGTTCTTGTAGTTTTCTTCACATAAAAGAAAGTGGGAAAAATCCTACACAACAGCCTGGGGAAGATGTGGCTGAAGTAGATGGAAAAAGAGCTATTGAGCATGATAAAGGTAAAAAGATATTTGATGTATTATGGATGATCCAGAACTTCTCTAGAATGGTATTTTAATAAGAACCTTATTCATCAGGTTTTATAAATGCTGCTGCAAGGTCAAGGTCACCTGCTTCAACTGATACACTGTCTTCATCAATTGTAAATAAGACCAGATTATCGTCTCATTTCTTTTCAGAAAGAATCCTGACATTGGGGCATGATGAAAACCAAAGATTGCATCTAGGTCATGAAGTTAATAAGTTCCCTTTACTCCAGAGTAAGGATATATGTATGAGCACTTACCCTGCCTCTCAGCGGTTTTCTTCATCTACAGATGATTTGGGGCCATCAAAGGATGTAAGGCAAAATAGTAGAGGTCAGAATATGCCGGCTGATAATTATGCTAAGTCTGCTTCACTGAGTGATAATGGTAGATCTACCTTCAGGGATAGTTTTCTTCCTGGCTATAGATCTTCATTAAGTGGTTCAGTTACATCATTAGGCGATATATATAGTGAGCATCAATCTCACTGTGTCTCAACATGCCTAGCATCACTGCCTTTTAGTTATTCTTCGAGCGCATACTCTGTTGCTGCTCAAAAAGTGTTGGACATTGACAGAGAGCGCCATACTTCCAGGCTGTCTTCTTTGCTGCAAGGCTCTTCCCCATTCTCTGGTTCTGAACCAGAAAACTTTCGTGTAAACGATATTGCCAGGGATCCCTTGCAGTTTTCTGAATATAGAATAAAAATTTCTTCAGATGATTGGGAACCATCGGTACCCTTTCGACCCTCCTTTTTTGTCATCTCTGGCATGTCATCTCCACGAAGCCAGTATGATCCTCTTCGTGATAGCATTGATCTGTCCTATGCAAGAGAAAGGTCCCTTAAATTTTCTTTCTCTAATCCAGGTCCATCCCTCCTGAGTCTAGCTAATCCACCAACATATGGTGATTCTACGTCAACAGGGGTACTGTTCCCAGAATGTAATGGTGATAAAGGAACTGCATCCTGTCATAATAGAGACCATGAAATTTTGGTCAACAATAACTGCTACACTTCTGGGAAAGATTCGCTTACAACTGATGCAAATGATGGGAATTCTGTGGCTGACATGCAAAATGGAACACTGTTGAAAGAAGAGATTTCCTCGGTTGCTTCTCATGTCAAAGACATTTCAACAAAGAAAATTGATACGGATCATGATGGTAGACACCGAAGGGATGAATCTAGATGCAAAAAAGACCTAAAAGTAGATAGGGTTGCAGAAAAAAATGAAATAGATGTTGAGCTTGAGCGTAAGGCAGATGGGGATGCACCCAAAGAGTCAAAAGCAACGAGGCATTTCCATGCTGCTCTTGTAGATTTAATTAAAGAACTGTTGAAACCAACTTGGCGTGAGGGTCATCTCAGTAAAGATGCTCACAACACAATAGTCAAAAAAGCGGTTGACAAAGTTCTGGGCACCATGCAACCTCATCAAATTCCAATTACCTTTGAATCAGTTAAGCAGTATCTTTCTTCATCCCAACCAAAAATAGCAAGGCTTGTTGAGGTAAGAGTCTTTGATTTGAGAAGCACTATATGGTACATATGGTCTAGATAACAAATATGTTGTTACTTCTACTAACCCCCCTTCCTCTGACCAAAATAGATTTTCTTTTAAAGTGTGATTATTGCTTTTCCCCTTCAATTAAATGGGCTAATATTTAGTATTTTTTTTAATTTAATACATTCATCAAATTGATATTATTTTTTTCTGTTTTGCAGGGATATATTGATAAATACAGAAAATCTTGAGATGCTAGGCAGATTGCTTATGTATTTAGTGCACATTTTACTAATGGAAGTCCTAAACAATTTGTGTGACGCTGTTTTCAACAAATTAAACTGGGCATCATGGAAGTGTATGGATTTTTCCCATGAAATCTTTTCATAAATATATATTTTTTCCTTTATTAGCTGTATGTAGAAAGAATTTCTACAGTACTTGTGGATTACTAGTAGCAGCTAAAAGTCTAAGAGAGTATGATATTCTTCTTAGCTTGCATGCTGGGAAAATCTCACAAGAAGTTTAAGTTAAACTTTGTATCAGTCCAATGGAACAGTTAATTGCAAGGTTACTTGTACGTGGAGTCAATGGTGTTTGAGTTGGACTTACATAAGATCACTTAAAACGTACTGTAGATTAGACTCCCTTTGGCTATTATTCAACTGATGGCCTTTTCAGCATGTTTTATGAAAAAAGTTTGAACTCATTCCATATTACCCTGTGGTTTTTCAATAAACTTTCAAGTGAATTGTAATGTGAAACTCGAGCTTTGTGGTTATGATGATATGAATATTGATATTTATAGTCTCTATACTACAGGATTATAGATCAACCTCGTGTAAATACATAGCAGTTTTTGTGGAGGTGTACTCCGGTTTGATCATCTTTTTGTCTGGTCTTGCCGTTTAACTGATGACATCTGCATATTGCTTTTCTGCATCACATCACTGTCGTGCTTGTAGAAGGAGATCGACAGTGTGATCTACTTGTCTCTTTTTGCTTAAGGCATACCTTCTCTTTAGCAATTCTATAGTATAAATACATAAGCAGTTGGTTTTTTTTTTTTTTTTTTTAAGGTTTTTGCCCTGCCTCCTCATGATTTTGGTATTATATGTTTGTTTAGAATCATCTTATGGCTTACATGTGCACTGTTTGACTGGCTTCATAATTTATAGTTCAGTTTTAATCTGATTAAAAGAAAGAAAGTACTCCATATTTTGCTACTGCAAATTTTCCTTTTATTACGGTTTGAATGAGAACTAGATTTGGCCAATAGACTATCATATGAAATAATGTGTTATAGTCTATTAAAAAGCTTGATCTACAACTTAAAGCACAGTCCATAAACATGAAAGGTAGCTTCTCATAGGTGTATATTATATGCTATAGTTAGAAAATCATGTGCATCTGGCTGGCAATCCTGGTAGATTGGACCAAATTCTTCCTGCACAGGTGGCAGATTTAATTCTAAAAAGAAAGAATAGACTTGCATTAATGTGACTTTATACTTTCTTGTGGCGCAGTATGTGCTTTTGTAGTTGGCCTGGCAGCAAGGCATTCCTTGAATGGGGAGACAAATGATTGAAAATAATTTCTGGCCAAAACCAAGATCATAAGGCTGTCTGCTTCCTTTTAACTTGATTTTTTTGGCTTCTTGATTTGATTCATGAGGAACTTTTGTGTGATTGGCATGGTTATCAGTTGGCATCTTGTTACTGCCGAGATATGGCAGTCGTGACTGTTTGTAGCCTGGCTTGTTGACTGCCTGAGTTTGTGCTGATATCAATCAGAATTCTAGTGGAAAATTGATGCCTGTTGGAGACCATCTTTTCTGGATGGGAAGTTTTCTTCGAGTTTTGATTCCTGCACCAAGTGTAATAGAAAAATTTGTTACTCGGATTTTGGTACGAGTGTCGGATACAAATATGTGTCCGATATAGGTACATTCAAAATTTTTAAAATTTTTCATATATATGAAGTGTGCTCGGAGGGTCATATCAACATATTCATATTTGAATATGTGTTGATGTAAGTACATTAAGAAAAATAAAGAGTCATAGCAACATAGTCTAAAATAAACTCAGACTCCTGATCATTTTTATTGCTCTGGTACGATCTGTCAGTAGGAGACTTTTGACTGCTGATCTTGAATACATACAAGGCCAGCAAAGGAGAGAATCAAGTGAACTACTATCAGCTGCAAAATCCATGGAAGTCTTGGTTTTTTTGCATGTGGGTTCCCCATTGAATGTGTTGTGAACTTTTGACTTATCGTATGCAAACCTTGTAAACACCAGGTTCCATGTGATACTTGGATCCTCTGTTACTCGGATTCGATTATGTCAAATATGTGTATGTCTAACTCAAGTACGTTCAATTTTTTCTAAATGTTTTCTTATATTTAGAGGGTGTTTAGAGGGTCATATCTTCATACCCATATTTGAAAATGTGTTGGACTAAAATATCGGATATTGATACTTAAAGAAAATGACGAGTTGAAGCAACATGGCTTTGATCAACCTTTTGCTGTTGATTTTTTTGTTTTGCTATTTGTGTTTTCAACTAATTGTGAAATTTCAATATGTTCTAAACTTTCATTATCTGATTTAGGATTGGCGGTTCTGATAAAAAAGCAGACAAAGAGTTGCATTGTTTCATCAGTTAGAAAACCTTGAGCTGTGAAATGAAGCCAGGTTAAGTAAAATGCCAAACCCTATTTCTTATTTTTTACCTTAATGAAATTATAAATGATTTTGTTTTATTTTCATTTGATTCAGAGACATTGTTCTAGTCATTGCATGAGTTTGGTTTTATTTATGTTGAATATTTGACAAATTTCTTTGCCTTAATGGCTGAAAAATGCAACTGGTGGCTTTTCAACGGTTGGAGTATTCATATATTTATAATATTATTAAAATATAAACTTTATATTAATATTTATTTTATATTTTATAATTAAATTTAAATAAAAATATTTTTTTATTATTAAATAATAATTTGAAACAAATCATTCAAATTCTTAAAATCTTAATCAAAATCCCATCATGTACATCTCCTAGTAAAAAAGAGAGTGGAGATGCATTTAAAATTTCTAATGTAGCCTACCCTGCCTCGACAACAATTGAGTTTTACTGCAAAGATCTTAAGTTTCACAACTGCATTAATAAATAATATAAATAAAAAATATAATATAAATATATAAATATTTTAAAATTTATATAATTAAAATTATTAACGTATTAAAATTTATATAATATTTTAAATATAATTATAATACATAAAAATAAAATAAATCACAATTAAATAATACAAAAATAATATAAAATTAATTAAAAGGTAATAAAATATAAAAAAATATGATTACATTTTGAAAATGTAAAAATATAAAATTTATATAATATAAATTATTAATATAAAAATTTTTAAATACAATTATAGCATATAAAATGCATATATATAATAAGAATATATAAAAGATTTACTTAATTAGCATTTATAAACCTAGGTTAGAAATTATTAATTATAATTTTATAAAAAAAATTTATTTAGTACGTTATTTATTTTTATTGACTTAAAAAATATATATTAATTATAATTTTTTTAATATACTAGTATTTTAAACCCGTGCGATCCATGGTTAAGTTTTTGTATCAATGTGTAATAGGTTGGTTATTGCTCTTCATATAGATGGATTTTGTTAAAAAATATTACTTTGAATACTAACATTTTCACAAAAAAATTATGATTCTTTTTGAAAGTCATAAAAGTTTGATGAAATATAAATAGAAACAGAATAAAATTTGAGGGAAAAAAAACTGAAAAATAGAAAAATAAAAATGATTATGACGATAATAACTATTGTAAAATAAAGATGTTAATTAGGAATGATAAGCAAACATATTTATAAAGAAAATAAAATAGGAACATATTTGTGTCAAGAATTGTATTTAATCATTCAAATTCTATGAAAAAGAGTTAATATAAAATTCAAGATAAAATTTATAGGTAAAATTAATTGTATTATATTAAATTCAATGAATTATATAATATTGAAAATTCAATTTTTAATGCATCAAAAATAAAAAATAAAATATAAAATATTAATTTTTATATTTAATTTAATATTATTAATAATTAATAATAGTAATTAAATTTAAAAAATGCATTAAAGATTACCAAAACCCTTTATTCAATTAGGAAAGTTTTGAAAATGAGTTAAAAGAAAACAAAGTTTGGACTGGTTTTCGTAAACTTGCTTTTTGACCCTTCATAATATTTTAACTATTATTATATCACCTCTAAGACTTGTCAAAAGATTGGGTTTTAGAATATTTTTAATTTAAATTATCTATTTTAAATGAAATTATTATTTAATAATATTTTTATTTAAATTTAATTTATAAAAATATATAAATATTGTTATAAAAATAATATTAAACAGAATGAATAAGATAAATTAATTGATAAGGTTAATATATACGATTTAAATCAATGAATGAGATAAAAAAACTATGAATGAGATAAAATTGATATTATATTAAATTCAATTAATGAAAAATTATTAATTTATATTATATTTTTAGTAATTTAACCGTTCAAATTATATTTGTAAAATGAGAATGAGATAAAATATTAACCATAATGAATAAGATAAAATTTATTGGTAAAATTAATATATTATATTAAAATTAAATTCAATGAATGAGAAAAATATTAATTGGTAATAATTTTTATATTATATTTTTAGTAATTTAACTATTCAGATTCTATTTTAAAAAACTTAAAACAAAATGCAAAAAATAACAAATATAATTAATAAATTATACTAAATTCAATGAATCAGAATAAGATAAAATTAATCTATTATATTAAACATAATGAATAAAATAAAATAATTCGTAAAATTAATTTATTATATTAAATTCAGTAAACCTATATATCTATTAATTAATATATTATAAAAAAATAATTGAGAAATGTGATGCATAAAAAATAATAAGTAAAATTATTAATTAATATTATGACAAAAATCCTTGAGAAAAGAAATTCAAAATACAATGAATAAAATTAAATATATTAAATTAATTCAATGAATGAGCATGAGATGTAATCAATATATTATATTAAAAATGAGAAAATATTAATTGGTAATTATTTTTATAATAGATTTTTAGTAATTTGACCGTTTAAATTTTATTAAAAAAGTTAAAACAAAATTCAAAAAATAATGAATAAAATTAATATATTATATTAAATTCAATAAATAAAATGAGATAAAATTAATCTATTATATTAAACATAATGAATGAGATAAAATTAACTGGTAAAATTAATTTATTATATTAAATTTAGTAAATTTATGTATCTATTAATTAATATTATGAAAAAAATCTTTGAGAAACAAAATTTAAAAAGCAATGAATAAAATTATATATATTATTTTAATTGAATGAATGAGAATGAGTTAAAATTAATATATTATATTAAAAATGAGAAAATATTACTTAGTAATAATTTTTTATTAGATTTTTGGTAATTTAACTATTCAAATTCCATCAAAAAGAGTTAAAATGAAAAAAATGAAAAAAAAATTAATCTATTATATTAAACACAATGAATTAGATAAAATTAATTGGTAAAATTAATCTATTATATTAAATTTAGTGAATCTATATATCTATTAATTAATATTATTAAAAAATCCTTAAGATATCTAATGCATAAAAAATAATAAATAAAATTATTAATTAATATTATAAAAAAATCCTTGAGAAACAAAATTCAAAAAACAATGAATAAAATTAATATATTATATTAATTCAACGACTGAGAGTGAGATAAAATTAATATATTATATTAAATACTATGAATGAGATAAAATTTATTAGTAAAATTAATATATTATATTAAAGTTAAATTCAATTAAAGAGAAAATATTAATTGGCAATCATTTTTATTAAATTTTTAATAATTTAATCGTTCAAATTCTATTAAAAAGAGTTACAACAAAATTTAAAAAAAATAATGAATAAAATTAATCTATTGCTTTAAAAACAATGAATGAAATAAAATTAATTTATTATATTAAATTAATAAATTTATCTATCTATTAATTAATATTATAAAAAAATATTAAAAAATCTAATATAAAAAATAATAATAAATAAAATTATTAATTAATATTATGAAAAAATGTCTAAAAAACTCATAATAAATGTTTGTATTTATATCAAAAAATTATATTTTATATATCTATATAAATATAGATATAGATAGATAGATACGAATTAAACGTTGTCCGTACATAAATTACGGAACGTAATTCCCACCGTAACCAACACTGAACCGCTTTTCCCTCACTCAACAACGCCCCTACCCTCCCTCCCCCGCCCCGCCCCACGCACAACAATTAATGAATAAATTAAATACAACTCAGTTCCCTCCCGACCCAACTCGGTCTTGTCTCCTGCAATTCAGACACCTCCTTCTGTAACTCCCACGTGGAGTCTTCACGAGAAGGGTACTACAGGGGAGTAAGGAAGAGGCCGTGTGGAAGATACGTAATTGAAATACGTAATCCATGGAAGAAAACAAGGGTTTGGCTGGGGACGTTCGACACACCGGAAGAAGCTACGCTTGCTTACGACGGAGCCGCTAGGTATCTCCCTGGATCCAAAGCTAAAACCAACTTCCCTCCTCCGCCTTCGTCACTACAGGGGAGTAAGGAAGATGCCGTGTGGAAGATACGCAGCTGAAATACTTGATCCATGGAAGAAAACAAGGGTTTGGCTGGGGTCGTTCGGCACACCAGAAGAAGCTACGCTTGCTTACGACGGAGCCGCTAGGTGTCTCCCTGAATCCAAAGCTAAAACCAACTTCCCTCCTCCGCCCTCCTCAGCTGATCTTCCTTTAGATCTCAATCTTCCCTCTGATAATCCCCGCCATCATCATCCTTGGACGTCAGCTTCAGCTTTATCTCATCATCATCATCACCGTTTAGCCCTGGGCGAGTTTCTCCAAACTGGGGTTCTTACCGAAATGAACTTTGACACTGACTCATCATCGTCAACTAAAACCAATATCATCGCCATCTCAACCAATCTTCCGCCTCTGGAAAATGGAACTACAGCATCGTTTCTGGGGATTGTTCGGCGTAGCTTGCCCAAAAATTTGAATGAACCTCCTCCTATGTGGCTGTGAAATAACCAGGAAAAAAAAAAAAAAAGAAAAACCTCCAAGCTTTAATATCCCTTTTTATAACCCTCTTTTATGTTGATCCCCATTGATCTCCATTTTTTTACCCCCTAGGTAGTCTTCTTTGACACCTTCTCTATCTTGAAAGGGGGGTAAGGGAAAAAGAAGGATAATCGGAACTTCTAAAAGGCAAAAGATCATTTGTTGTACATATTTTCTGTTTTTTTTCCTTAATTTTCCATAAAACAATTCTCAGTTGCTTTCTTTCATGTAAGATAATTTCTAATGCGACGATTTATATTTTTAAAATTTATTTTATATAAATTATAAATATATTAAAATTAATAAAAATATAAAAAAATTTTAAATATGATTATAATAAATAAAATATATAAATAAAATATTAATATATAAATTATTAAATCGATTATCGAAAAGCTCAATCATTATCGGGTTAAAGTTGAGGATGATTTTTATTATTCAATAAAAAATTATTTCTTAAATTTTAATTATATATTAATATAAAAATATTTTTTAATATTATTTTAAATGATTATAGGAATTTCGAGAACGGCGCACCATCCAAGCCAAAATTAAATAAAAATAAATAAATAAATAATTTTGAATCGTAATTCTCTCAAGCACCGTAGGGATGTAGATTCCGTTGAGCTAAGCCATAAAGGAATATTGTTTAACATAAAAATCTATAACTATAGATTAAAAGTATCCCATAAGGATAGTGTTCATGGAAAAGACTCAATTATTTATCTATTTATATTATATTTATATTTTTTATTTTATAATCGTATTTATATTTATATTAATTTTAAAATATTAATAATTAATTTATATAAATTTTTAAATATTTATATTTTTATGTCATATTGTATTAATTTTTAGTATAAAATTTTATATTATATTTTAATTATTTTTTCGTGCTATACTCAAATGAATCTAAAATTTTGAAGATTACTTCTAAAAAAATAATTTTGGAAGAATTATAAATGAAATAAAAAATAAAAAATATTTTTTATTTACTATCATTATAATAAATAATTATTAACAAAGAAAGAATGAAAAAACCTATCGGGTTTTCTAGAGAAACTAATTTTAGAAAATTAGAAATTGAACAAGTTAATAAAAATATTTATTACTTATCATCATTATAATAACTAATTATGAACGAGTAAATAAAAAACTTTTAACATAAAAAAAGATTTCGCAAATATATTTTTCACAGTAGATCTAATTAGAAAAAAGAAATACCAAAAAAATAAATGGTTGGCTCGGAAGAAAATGAAATATGGTTGTAAAAAAGTCAACTTAAATTTTATTTTTGGGTGGAATTTATCACTCATTTTTTTAATAAAATGTTAAATATTATGATATGTTTTTTATTTGAAATTGGTTTAATAAGAAATTTTTTTATTTTTAAACTATATGTTATTTTTAATTTTTTAATTTTTATCATAAAAATATAATTTTTTTATTAAATTATTATATTCAAATATAAAAAATTAATTATTTTTATTATTTAATATAATTAAAATTATATTTTAAAAAAAATTCAAAAACCCTAGCGAAGCTGGGGAACATTCTAGTGAGAAATGAAAACAAAACTTTTAAAAGTTGCACCACGCGTCGTTAATGTGAGCGGGAATTCGTAAGTTTGAACAGCGGCCGGGGGTCTTCAGTAAGTGTAAAATGTGGGGGGTCTTCAGTAAGTCGTTGAAAAATGCGAAGCAACCTCGTGTGACTTGCGTTACTTTCTTTCAGTTGGCTACTCCAGAGATACGGTTCTGATAAATGTCGCAGCGTATAGCACAGACCAACTCGCCTGTTCAAGCGCGTGTATTTTTCTCCAGAGATTTTTTATTGCTTGAGGACCAGGAGCTTAAAAGACGGTCGTATATTTATATTATATTTATAAATTTAATTATATTATAATTATATATAATATATTATATTTTAATTTTGATAGGTTAATAATTTATAATATAATTTAAAATATAATTTATTTATATTATTTTTATATTATTTTTAAATTATTTTTTATTATTCATTTAATATTATCAAATTTATTTAGAAGTTAAAATCTTATTAATTAGAAAAAAATACTTAAGGGTATAATTTTTTTTTACATGAAAATAGAGAAAATATTACAAACACTAAGATTAAATTTTCAAATTTTTTGAATATTGTTATGACCCGCATATGGCGACGACCAAAACGACACATGACGACCGCCAAGTCCCACCCGCCAGTCACAATTTCAAATGTCGATCGCCAAGTCTCACCTGACAATGATTTGACTCACCAACAACCACAATA
>JBBYHM010000024.1:1847712-1858816 GCA_038381775.1 Adansonia rubrostipa | reverse complement strand
TAAATTTTGTATCTTTGTAAGTTTCTCAAATGATAACTTTAACTTTATTTTATATCACTTTGAGGTTATTATTTGTTTAAAATCTTAAGGTGGTTGTTCTTCCCAATTGTTTGATGTATTGGTGACAAACTATTAGTAAGCTTTTTTTTTTGTGGTTGAGTAATGCAATTATGTTACGCAATTATGACTACAAGAAAAACGGTTCATTGTAAGCTACAACTATTTGTGACTAATAATGCAATTATGTTATGACTAAAATTATTTGTGACTGACTAAGGCAATATTATGACTACAATTATGCGACCATTTTTGGTTTATTATACAAAGATATAGATCAAAAAGCAACTAAAATAGATAAAAGCCAAAGGATCCAATCTCATTCATTAATTTCTAGCAAATAATACACACTAGAGTTCAAGCTAAGAGTAATTGTCTTCTCCCTTAAAAAATGCATAAAGATTACAATTACGAATATCATGCAAGACAACCACAATACAATCTTATACAATTTAATCATCATGCTACTTTTGTTAACTAGATCCTTGTATGCTTTGTTTAAAACTTGCAATTTTTTCACCTCTTTCATTAGCTTGCTAACTTCTTCACTGTTTTCATTTTGCTTTAACATTCTATTCTCAATTCTCAAATCTCTATTTTTAACCCAATAACATTTTGTTCTCACTAATCAAATCGTCACTATCATTTACACAATGAATCTCAAATAACTCTGGTGATTCAACCCACTAGAAAAATTCACAACCAATTTTCCTTTGGAAAAATAAAACAAAATTAACATATTACTTCTTTATATTTTCCATAAGATAGAATTTTCTTCTTGGGTTTTTATAGATATTTGACACACGAATTGGAGCTCCCACATGAAAAAACCATTTTATGTCCTTTGCCCACCTTTTGAGCTTGAATATGAGTTTGGATGACTTGATTTTCGAATTGATAGTAAATTTGCACATTTTCTTTTGTCCATTTTTGAAGCTCTTAATAAGGACGATGAATAGAAAAAATAAGGTGGAAGAACGGTTTAATGAAGTTGAAAGATGAAGATGGAGTTAAAGGTTTTTTGGTTAAGGAAATGGAGCAAAAAACAATTAGTGTTCAAGAAAAATGAGGTAGATAAGTTAAGGGTTGTATTTTGAATTTAGGGAAAATTAAAGAAGGTGAATAATTTTTTTTAGTTTTCTTTTTTTACCAAATATTAAAATAACTAAATAGGTGAAAATTAACTTTTTTTTATGTTACTTCTCCATTATGGAAAAGAAAGGAGAAAATATGTTAAGATGACAAGGATTTAATACCATGGGTCGACTATGAATTAGCCTAAAGCTACATAATTTAAAATTTTTGACGTGTTAGTGAGATGACCACTTTAATAAACGAAATGAAACTACAAGGATTTATAAATGATTTTAAAGTACAGAGGCCACATCACAACATTAGCCAAACTTCAAAGGCCAATCGTGATATTATCCCAAAAAATTTAATAATTTTATGATTTTAAACTCGAAGTGAATCCTCTATTTTGTCATTTTCTTGGATAGTTTTCACCTGAAGGTTCAGCTTTGAAAAATGAAAATGAAAGCATAAAAGATGTAAAAGAGAGTAGAAAATACAAACCCTAGTTGAATAGCTTGAAAATGCTAAACTTGACATTTTATTTGATATTTGGAAAGATTTAAAAATATTGAATCTAAAAATGGTTTTAAGCAAAAAGGTGAAGTTGGTTTAAAATATGGACTAGGTTTGGACAATGGATGTTTTACTGTTACTAATCTAAATTTTTTAAGATGATCAAACTTTTTTAAAAGGGATTGATTTTTCTTAAAGAGAAATCGATCCTTTTTATATATAAATTTAAATGAACTTGTGCAAACCTAGATAATATTTTTATAAAATAGATGGGTTAATTTGGATAAAATTTTTTACTTATATTTCAAGTTGAGTCAAACCTGAAAAAATATTTGTTAATATAAGACCTAAACTTGGCTCGAGCTTAACCCAGCCTATAGGCAAGACTATTTTTTTATCGGTAGGATAAATTCTCTCATTTTTTATAGTTGATGTGGCAAATAGAATCAAATGTGACACATACTTATGAATTATGATGTAACCTCATTTAATAGTTGTTAGCATGTTATTGATCATATAAACCATTTCAGTTTTTATAATGAAATTAAATTTCGAGATATAGTGTGTGACATTAATTAAAATATGATTACATAATTGTAAATTTAAATTCATGTCCTTAACTAATAAAAAACCTATATGTCAAAACTACATTTATAAAAAAATGATTAGTTATATTTACGAGTATGGATGACAAAATATGATTTACTTTGTTAATTTTACATCGATCAGCTCCAAATAAGATTTTTTTTTTTTTTTAAAAAGTGAAAGTGGGGTGGATAGAAACAGTTTGATAAATAACCCTTTAAAATATTTTATATTTCTCTTTTATCTTTTTAGTATATATATATATATATATATATATTAGATATATATACTAAAATCATATATATTAGTATTATATATACTTTATATATAATATATATATATATATAATTATATATATTAAAATTATGTTCATCATGAATTTATAATATAACTTTTTCCAACACTAAATTAAGAATTACATTGTAAAAAGTGGAATGAAAAACTATAAAATAGTTATAGATATAACTGACATTCATGAAATCGGAAGTTAAAAACATTCATAGTGAAATGAAGATGGATATGGCAATCCATCCTGTTATTATTCCTAGTTATGAGTTTGTTTTCTTTATAGAGGTATGAGACTATCACATAGCTAATTTTTTAATAAATTTTTTTAATTTTTTAAAAATATAAAATATATATTATTCTAACCTATATGTAAAATTTAAAAACCATATATTCACTGTTCTCTAAATTTATTTGCGTAATAGCCTTAGTAAAGTCCTTTGGCATGTATAGAAATTTGTTATAATACTATGCTACCTCTGCTCTCTTTCTTTCTGGTTCGTTTTCTTTTTCTTTTTTTTTTTCTTGTTCTTAAAGCTACTTTCTCAATCTTCAATTTTTTTTTTTGGTTTTGTATTTTAATGTTCTAAGGCATTTGTTTCCTGATATAAACTATAATAAACCCTAGAAAACTTGGGTTATTTTTACTTTTGCTTTTACTATATATGAAGAAAATGAATTAAAAAAAGAAGATTGAAAAAAAAAAAAAAAAGAAGATGGCGAAAAACGATGAAGGATCATTATTGAGAAGTGAAGCTGCGAATCGGAACGATTACAACAACAAGAAGATGATGAAAAAAAAAAAAAAATCAAGAAAGCAGAAGATCAGAAGGTGCGCTTTTACAAGCTGTTTTCGTTCGCTAATAGATTGGATATTGTTTTGATGGTGGTGGGTCGATCGGAGCCATCAGCAATGGGCTGACGCAGTCACTGATGACGCTCATATTCGGGCAACCGATCAATTCTTTTGGTTCCATAGCTCCAAAGGTTAAACCAAAAAAAAAAAAAAAAACAACTTTCTTGTTTTTTCTCTTTGTTGTTGGGTTATTTTTATTCTTTATTTCATGTGGAAGTATCATTCACATTCTAACACAAAAACAAAAAAGTCATAAAGTTTAGGTTTTCAGCTAGTAGCACATACGTTCAATATGAGTGTAACATGACACAAGTACATAGATATAAAAACTTTTAAAGTATTAAAAAGAGTATGACAGGATATATGACAATAAAAAATATTTTTTTAATGATATACAATAAAATTATATAATTAATACTTTTCAAATTAAATATTAACATGTAATTTTTTTAATTTTTAAAAATTATTTTTGAATTTAAAAACTTGAACATTAAAAAAAAACCTAATTAGATCCAAATTGTTCATCATTGATTTCATATTTACGAGAAAATACAACAAAATAAATTTCATCGCGTATTCGAATTTGTCAAATTATTTTTTGTCTATGTTTTGATCATACCTAATTTTATTTTATTTTATTTTTATTTTTTAAAGTATTTTCCGTATATCTGATCGAAACCATGTTCGTATCGAACACACGTATAACATTCAGATACTTTTCTGATAGAAGTATTCCTTGCTTCCTAGGTTTTAAGCAATGTTCGTACATAGAATAAAAAATACAAATTCAAATTTACTTCATTATTTCTTTGGTTTAAAGATTAATCAACCATTTGGTTAAATATATTGAGGTCTTTTGAATTGATTGAATTTTATTTTATTCATTCCACAGATTGAATCAATAGTCAAAAACCATGCTTTTGCAGGGTTTAGGTATGTTTACAGAATTAAGAAAGTGAAACTAGGATTTTTTTTTTTTCAGTGGAACTCTGGGTAATTTTTGATACAATGACAGAAGATCAGAAAAAGAGCTTGGACTTCATACCTTCTTCAATCTAAAGTTATAATAAGAACAAGAAAGTTAGGCAGAAAAATATGGCATCGCGAATTTAAGTTGTGGTCACTATTTAAGAACATATCTATTGTAATTACCAATGTAACTGATATTATCGTAATAAATTATTATAAATATTACCAATAAATATTAACAATAAAAGATCAAAAATCATAAAAATATTACACTACAATTACTATTGAAATCTTTGTACACTAATTTACGTATCGAAATTTGATCATCATCCTGACATATGTTTGTATCAAAGATATTGTTTTCTTCAGGCTCTCGTAGGTTAAGTGGCCCTTTGTTCAAACTGAGGGAGATGCATTTTAAAGTGGCATAGCCTTGCAAGACCCGTGAATACCCAAAGTAATCAATATGCGTACGAGGGATGATGATCAAATTACAATACTTATGAGAGGGCGGGGGATATTTCCAAATCCTGACCATTACAGAATTAACAGTTGATGCTTATTTTAACAGTTTCCAGTCCAAAATTTTCAAGCAACTAATTGAAGAATTTGCTATATATGGCTACAGGGGCTTGAAACCATGGTGGGGAAGCACGGAACTCAACTTTCAGGGAGGCAAAAGCAAAGGATTGCTATAGCGAGGCCCATCTTTAAAAACCCAAAAATCCTCCTCCTTTATGAGGCTACAAGTGCCCTGGATGCTGAATCCGAACGAGTTGTTCAAGATGCACTGGAAAAAGTGATGTCCAATAGGACAACTATCGTGGTGGCTTATCGGTTGACGACTATCAGGAAAGCTGACATGATTGCGGTTGTGCACAAAGGGAAACTTATAGAGCAAGGTAACATCTGTAAAGAAGCTGTTTTTAACCTAACTTTCTAAAATATTTCATCAGTTTGTGAGAGTGAGCATTTGTTCAGTTTGGTTCAAAATTTTCGAAAATAGATTAAATCGAATTAACTTAAGAAACCAACTAACCAACCGCCAAGAATCTACCGGTTTCTTTGGTTTGGATTGAATAATTAACCGATTATAGTTTGTAGTATTAAGACTTAAAAGAGTTTAATTCGAGGAACACGTGAGGAGTTGATCAGAGATCCAGAAGGGGCTTATTCCCAGTTGGTTCAGCTGCAAGAGGGAGCCAAACAAAGTGGTGGTTCTCCAGCCAAGAAATCAAGTGCAACTTCTGATATAGATTAGGCTATTACCAGGTGAGGAAGCCATAGCTTGAGCTTGTCTTTGAGAAAGTCTATAAGCAGGAATTGATCGAGTAGCCGATAATCTTTTGCATATAATTTTGGTCTTCCTGGTCCTACTGAAGAAGCAGGCGTAGAGAGCAGTGTAAGAGATGAAATCGACGCCAAAAGACATAAAATTGTTTCGATTAAATGGCTGGCCTCTCTTAACAAGCCTGAGATGCCGGTTTTATTGATTGGATCCGTTGCTGGAGCTATAAAAGGGTTGATGTTTCCCATGTGTGGTCTCTTTTTCTCATCAGCCATTAAAGCATTCTTTAAGCCACCAAGTTGGCTGTTAAAAGATGCCAGGATGTGTGCACTTTGTTATGTCAGAATGGGATATGTTACTCTATTAATTGCACCGCTGCAGAATTATTTATTCAGAGTTGCAGGTGGAAAATTGATTCAACGACTTCGTTCCTTAACATTTAACAAGGTTGTCCATCAAAACGTCGACTTGTTCGATGATCCTGCGAATTCAAGGTATTTTTAGGCAACCTTGAAAACTTTCTCATAGTTGAAATTATCTTGCAGCTTTAATAAACAATGATCTCTTTTCGAACTTCTCAGTGGCGCCCTTGGATCGAGGTTGTCTACTGATGCATCGACTGTAAGAAATCTTGTCGGCGATACCTTGGGACTGATTGTTCAAAACATATCTACTATTGGAGCAGGACCGATCATTGCATTCTCGGCAAACAGGAAATTGCCGATGGCAGTACTAGCTGTATCGGCATTTGGGTTAATTCAAGGATACCAGCAGATGACACTTCTGAAAGAGTTCAGTGCTGATGCAAAGGACAGTCATACCCAGTGAAATTTAGATACTTAGATGAAGAGATTGCTTGGATCATGCTAAAAATTATATATATATATATTTATATTTATATGCAGTTGATGTATGAGGAAGCAAGCCAAATAGCTAGAGGTGCAGTTGGAAGTATCAGAACATTGCCTCATTTTGTTCAGAAAAGAAGGTGATGGATTTGTACCAGAAGAAATGCGAAGCCCCTATGAAACAAGTTGTCTGTCTCGGACCTGTAAGCGGTTTGGGGCTCGGGTTCTCGTTCTTTGCACTATATTGCACGAATGCCTTCTGTTTCTACATCGGAGATGTGCTTGTGCAGCATGGGAAAGCGACATTCGAAGAAGTATTCAAGGTAAAAAACTTAAAGAAAATTATTTTTCCATCTTTTAACAACTAATCTTTGAAGTTGTGAATATATTTGGTTTGCAGGTTTGTCGTTAACAATCTCAGCCGTTGATGTTTCTCAAGGCAGTGCGTTGGCTCCTGACACTAATAAGGCCAAGGATTCAACAGCTTCTATATTTGAAATCCTTGATAGAAAACCCGCAGTCGATTCAAGCAGCAGTGCCAGCACTAAACTAGCCAATGTATCGGGTAATATCGAGTTCGGACATGTCAGCATCAAGTATCCGACATGATCGGATATTCAAATATTCCGAGATTTGTGTTTGAGCATGCCTTCTGGAAAGGTAAATTTTTAGAACTGATTTTTTACAAATTTTATAGTGGTGAACTCCTTTGCTTTTTTCCCTTCTTCTTTTTTTTCTTATCTTTGCAGTTTGTTGCACTTTTTGGATAGAGTCGGAGTTGGAAACCAACTGTCATCAGCCTGATACAAAGATTTTACAATCCTGACTCCGGTCGCGTTTTATTGGATGGGATTGATATCCGAACGATGAGACTAAGCTGGCTGAGGCAAAAAATGGGATTAGTTAGTCAGGAGCCGACACTCTTCAACGACACCATCTGCGCCAACGTCGCCAATGGCAAGCAAGGAAGTGCCAGTGAAGAAGAGATAATAGCGGCAACAATAGCAGCAAATGCACACAATTTTATCGGCTCGTTGCCACAGGGTTACGATACCTCAATAGGCGAGCACGGGGTGCAGCTGTCCGGCGGGCAAAAGCAACCAATCGCGAGAGCGAGAGCCATACAAAAGGATCCGAAAATCCTTCCGCTTGACAAGGCGACCATTGCTCTCGACGCGGAGTCAGAGCCCACGGTGCAGGAGGCATTGGACAGAGTTATGGTGAGCAGAACAGCCGTAGTCGTTGATGAACGTCCCGACGGGGCATATTCCTCCTCGGTAGCACTCCACTCGAGCTCTTCAACATGAGGTTGAAAAACCGAAAAGCAGCCACCGGAAGAGCTTTACACCATATCCACACACCTTTCTTTCTCAACTAACACAGATTTTTCCTCTTTTCTTTGGACATCAGTGAATTCCTCTAAAGTGCTCCGACTTTTATTTTATCAAACTATCTGTATTTGATTTTCATATCTAATGTATATACATATATATATATATATGTACGCGGATATAATCCTTCAAGAATTTTTTAAATACATATAAATTTTAAAAAAAAAAATTAAACATAATCGTTTTGGATATATATTTGTGTCTAATACTGATATCCGAGTCTAAATAACATAAAAATAATTAGTTCGTGTAGAGAGAAAAAAGTAAATTATTGTGAAATAATAAAAGAGAAATAGATAGATAATCCTTATGTTTCAAAGACAGTTTTCACAAATTTGTAAAGCACCTGATACCAATATAACACACAAATTTTTAATATGAAATTTCAATCTAAATCTTTTGATATTTTAGCATAATTTCTAATGAAAAAGGTTTGCTTAAAAAGTAATAAAATTTTATTAAATATTTATAATAAAAATTAAAAAATTATTAAATCTTTGGACGCCATAACAAAGCGATCCTCCGAGGATTTGGATTGATAACTAACATGAAAATGTTTAATATATATTTTTTGAGAATCTACTCCAATTCGTATTCAAATATATGTGAAACACAAGTATCGAATATTGATACTTAAAAAAACAAAAGAATCCGAATAACATAAACCTGATTTTTGCACCTAAAATTTCAAAATAAACAGGTTCATATAAGAATCCAATCGTATATTACACACATCAAGCCACAACTAGAGAAGCAGCCGTTTCCGGCTTGTTTGTACATCTAAAGACTCAAAAGAAAATACAAAGAGAATATTTTCTTTAAGATATAAAATGGAAAGAAGACAAAAGGAAGCATTTATGTGCTGCCGTGAATCGCTGCTATGTAAAAAAATTGTGTAGCTGTAAGTATAATTATAAATGCCTCCATTGTTCTCTGCAAAAATAATAACAATAATAATAATAATATGAGAGATTATTCATGTTTATAGCCAACAAAATTTTAATATGTAATTTGCAATTTCTTTGAAGGAAATAAGGTGACACAAATTCTAGTTAAAGAGTTTTATTAGTAGAGTTGAGAATTGAGTGAAAAGCTGAATTTTCATTCTTACCAAACGAGCATTCCTGATTTCCAGCTCAATTTCTTTGCAGGCAAATCTGTGAAAGAAAATTTTTCTAGTTAGTTTAGGAACAAATAGTGTTGGCAAAAGAACTTAAACCCCTCCGACACCCTACGGGATTTTTCTTTTTTTTTAAATTGGGTCAGGTCTATTAAAATTTTTGGGTTTGGTCTGAAAAGGTTTAAATAAAATCTTCTCGACCCGAAACCTCTTCTAATTTTATAATTATTTTTTAATATTTTTATTAAGGTTCTTTAATTTTATAAGATTTTATTACATGTATTTCATTTAGTCTTAAAAAAGTAATATAATATAAAGTATCTGGTAAATATTTAGGGCATGACAAGGGATCCTTTTCCTTACGGGGTAGGGGCCAAAGTCTTGATTCAAGTTAGGGTTTGGGGTGAACTCCGAGTAATAGAGCTCAGGTTGGGATCAGGTCAAAGAAAAAACCGTCCTGCTCTATTGCCAACTCTAGGAACAGGGCATCTTATGGGGCTTGACAACTTTCTACTTTACATGTATGTCCAAAAATTTAAATTATGATCATGGATACAAGTAATTTCGGTTGTATCGTATTTATCGTAATTATGAAAATGTAAATGTCAACTAAAACTGTAAAATAACGACCATACCGTATGGTCGACATTTAAATCCTCGTGTACGTCAAAGTTAGTGTTTGAAGACCCAGAGTTAGAGGCTAACCCCATGGCAAGTAGAGTGAGGGTCCAAGTAACGCTAGCAATTGAAGCTGCTGAAGGCAAGCTACCAGTGTTCCACAAACGGATATGGCTGATACCGGCGATTGCTGATGCTACACCAGCAACTCCCGCTAGCAGGGCAAACGTCACGAAGAATCCAGTGGCAGCGTTTCCCATGGGGAAGTAGATGGGCGAGAAATGTGCCGGAAGCTCAAAACCAGGTCCTGCATAGCGTCATATAGAGACCACAGCTTGAGCCTTACAAATAGATTACATAATATAGTTCTAAATCGCGGTTGCAGTGTCACAGTTATTACTTAAGACACTATACATTGGAACGGATAAAATGTGATGCGATTTCTTGAAAAGCTGTTACGAAGCAGCCATTACGTAACGTAACAGCTGCATTTTAATTTTATACATACATATATATTCTAATTATTTGCTTATGAATTATGATTAAGGGGGTTACAAGAAAGTGATTTACCGATGACAAATCCATGATCGATCGCTCTATTAACGGCCCATCCACCGATCCCCAAAACAACGACATACATGCAGAAATTAAGGAACAAAAGCAGTGCTGCAACAGGTTTCATTTGATCGTTGGCCATTGCCTTTCGAACTCCCTGAAGATTTTAGAGATGAAAAAGCTGTTAAAAAAGGTTTAAATGCAGGAAATATTATCAGAGTTCATGTGATCTGTGTCGATTGGAGGCTTAATATATATATGAATACCAAATGAAGGGTTTGGTTCTTTCCTTGTCAAGGTTGTAGGTTCTCTAAGGTTGTAAAGAGCATGCTTCATGTTCAAGGCAAGCTTAGAAAAAAAAAAAAAAACATATTCTTGCTTGGTTGGTATTTTAAGGTATTTTTTAAACTGGTACATTCTTGAACTAGGCTTTCTGCAGTAACTAGTAAGTTATTCATGGGCGGAAACGTCATATTCTTATATTCTTTGCCATTATTGAAGGCTGATTGCAACTTGTAAGTTTAGTCTATTTATATTGCTCCGACTCTTCGTCTTTTAAAGTATTTGTGTAATGATTAGGATTTAAATGCTCCCCTTCTGCTATCGTACGCACCAGGAATTGGTCGTTACCCCATGTAAACTTAAATCAAAAAATTATTCTCTTTAAGCACATACAAGTCTCGTATAACTTTGTCATCCGAAGGTGCTTCACTTTAATTTAAACCAAGACCTTTGCATTAAAAGTGTTATTTTGTCCACACGAGTATGAATTATGGGCAGATCTATATATAAGCTTGTGGGGGTTGTTGCCCCTATAGAGTTTTAAAAAATTTTAGTTAAATATGACTTTTTCTAGATTGCCCCCTCAACCTAGAGGTGTATAAAATTTATAACATATTGAAATATGCATTTTTTTGTATATATGTTGCCCCCACAAATAAAAAA
>JBBYHM010000024.1:1813672-1847612 GCA_038381775.1 Adansonia rubrostipa | reverse complement strand
ACCTAGAGGTGTATAAAATTTATAACATATTGAAATATGCATTTTTTTGTATATATGTTGCCCCCACAAATAAAAAATTTTTGGATCCACCCCTGAAACGAATTGAACTAGCACATTTTTTTAATGATCGGAAAGTCTCCTTTATGTCACCATATGTACTAAAATTTAATTATTACCCCCGTGTAGCTTAATTGGTACTTAGTTTTGATAAAAAGACTCTTTGAAGAGCTTATTAATTCTATTAAAATTAAATGAGGCACAACTTTTAGTAACAAAGCTTTATGGGACTCGTGAATACCCAACGAGGATAAAATACTTTATTATTAGCATATGGGAACATGACAAGATCTGATACATAAAAGGGAGACATTAAAATTATGATCATTATAACCCATGTCCAATGCATATTCAAATATGAGTATAAGATATAATCCTTTAAATATATAAAAAAATTTAAAAAATTGAACATATATCACTATTCGACACTCATGTCTAAGGCCAATAACATAATTCTAGACCCATTTTTTCAACTCATTCAGTCATATGCAACATGGAAATTGAGTATCTCTCGCTAAATCAAAGTACTTTTATATGAAGATTTGAATACCTAAAATAAATATAAATCTAGGGCAGCTAGTATCATCATCCTAAAAGAAGAATTGAGGGCAGCTTCCATTCAATTTTTAAAAAATAAATACAAAAGAAAAATTGTTACTTAGATATCAGTTTCCTTTCTATATTAAAAAAACGAATTCAAAAAACAATCTTGAACCATACATAGTTTGAGAAATAAAAAAAATAGTAATATTTAAATAAAAACACACATTCTAATCACATTAACAATAAAATAGTCAATTATAATGCTTTTTCTATATATTAAATTAAAAGTAGTTAATCAAAGTGGATAGTGCAAGCAAAGACGAAGCCAAAAATACTATTGAGAGGGGTCTAGAGATAATCCATCAACTTAAATTGGGTCGGTTCTCAAACAAGTAAAATTTTTATTTTACGATCTTGAACTCTAATATGTAAACATTAAATTTAAATATTACATATAGTATTTAAATTGCTAACAATTTATAAATAATGAAATAAAAATTTTATATTTTTTAATATTATAATTTATATTGCATACAAAAAAATTAATAAAAATTACTCTTAACGTTAAAAAAATTTATTGTCAACTTAAAATATGTAGAAAAATTATTTCATATCATAAAAGAAAAATATAAAAATACATATATATTTAGAAAAATAAAATAAGTTAAATGCACAATTTGTATTGGATATTAGAATGTTTTAATTTTTTATTTGTTTTTTTCTTATGAGTAGAAAATGAAAATTTTAACATAATAATTAATGTAATGTATCTCTTTGATTGAATTAATCATATAATAATAATAATAATAATAATAATAATAATAATAATAAAATGAGGTTTAAATTAAATGTATTACTAAATGGGTTAAATTAAAAAATTTTTAAGAAACCAAATATAATTTTACTTTATTTTTAAGTGACTATATAAAAATATTGAACTTTTAGAGGGCCCAATTGAAAATTTTTAAGGGGTTCAATATAAATTTATTTTATTTTAAATGATGACCTAAAGAAATTGTAAAAACCTTAAAAACATTAGGGGCCAAGGCACCTGCCTGTCATTTACATTCGTCCTTATTATAAAGTATTAAAAGAAATGAAATCCTATTATTTAGTAGTATAAATATTAAAATTTTAAATCATACATTTACTATGAAAAATTACATAATATATAAAAAAATAATTTAAATTAAAAAATAATCAAATTCGTGCAATTTTACGTTAAATTTTTAACTCATATGTATAACGAATTGACCCCTCATACTAAGTTTAGGCTCTGTCCAGCATGACAAGTTTATAAATAATTATCATGAAGTAAAAATTAATGATCATCAAGTTAGAAAAAAAAGATTTTCTTGTATTCTTTTTTATATTATTGTTCTAAATTAGATTTTATATTTTTTATCGTAATTATATTTAAATTATTATATATTAATATAAATTTTATGTATTAATAATTTATATTATATAAATTCTGATATGGTTACCTATTTATATTATTTTATTTCGTCATCTTTTAATTATGGTGTATACACATGTATTTAAAATTGTAAATATATTCAAATCATGCTAGGAGTCAAGAAGTAGACCTATTAAATAGTCGGACAATTTGCTCAGTAGGCTCGACTTATACGAGTCAGATTTTGATAAGAAATTTGAAAATTTGGACCATCTTAGCTCGAAAAGAATTACTATTTAATAATAAAAATATTTTTATTTAAATTTAATTATAAAAAAATTAAATAATAAAATGAGTTACCAAATTATGTTTATCAAATTTCAATAAAAAAATAAAGGATAAACTACAAAAAAAAAAAAAAAGACTAGTAACACTTAAGCTCCTATGTTTTAAAAGGTAACACTTACCTTCTTTATACTTTTATTTCATCAATAATTCTTATAACATAGTTAAAAAATAAGATTAAATATCTATTTTGTCTATGACGATTATATGTATTTTTCCTACCCATCCATGATATGTTAAAACCCTAGTGTCTCATCATATTTTCTCTCCCTTATTTCTTCCTCCCTTTTTGTTTTAATTCATTTCCTCTTCACTTAGATAACTAAAATTAAAATATTCTCGTCATATTTTTCAAGCCATATTTTATTTTCTTTATTTCTTCTCCTCTTTCTGTCTCGTTTCATTTCCACTTCACTTAGATAACTAAAATTAAAAAAAAAATTCAAAAATATTATAGGTTGATAAATATAAACCCCAAACCTTAGACCAAGACATTGCTAAAATATGAAAATATTGGTACCCTTTTGCTTTCCCTTTTATTACTTTTTTCTGTTTAATTTTAAATGTTTATTTCTTTTTCTCTTTAATAATTGTTTTAGCAATTGCTTGGACAAAAAATTTAAGAAAATTTGCGGCCCAATGCTTTTAAATTTTATTTTTTTTTAAAAAAAGATATATTACTAAATTTCTTTTTACTTTTAAATGTTTCAAAAATGTAAACTCTCCTTATTAAAAAACAAAAGCGAGTATTTTTTTATAATCTTTTATGAATTTTGTTGAAAGTTGAGAACTTAATAAAAATTATTTAGAGTTTTAAACGAAACGAGAACAAATAAAAAGGTAGCAAGGTTGATATTTCATCTAATTTTTTAATAATTATATAATAATTTTAAATAAAATAAAAATATAAAAATATAAAAAAATAGATATCACTTTTTAATATATAAAGATTTAAATGTTATTAATCTTAAACTAGAAGGATTTATTATCGTTTATCAAAAATAAAATAAAATAAAAAAAGGGTGGAGGTTAAAAAAATTTTACACACGCGGCACAACGCCCAGGGGGTTTTCGGTGACGGAAAAGAAAGACGCCTTGTTTTGTTTTCTTTTTAATCGAAGCGTTGTTAGAAAAGGTTATATGAGAATTCTTCTTTTTCTTCTTCGTCGCTGCTTGCCGCCTGCCTGCTAACCTTTATTTTTGCCGAGACAAGCGAAAGACATCGAGGGAAGAAGACCAAAAACTCTGAAAACCTAAACGACATCGTTTTTTTTTTTTTTCTTTAAACTCAGATCTGAACGAGGAGCGAAGCGAGACTGATTGGAGAAGAGTAACCTGAGGGACGATGAGCGGGAAAGTAGGAGGTGGAGGTGGAAAAAATGGGATAGGGAACGGTAATAGTGGAATTTTAGGTATTCCGGCTGGTTCTCGCAAGATGGTCCAGAGCTTGAAGGAGATTGTAAACTGCCCTGAATCCGAGATCTATGCTATGCTTAAAGAGTGTAACATGGACCCTAACGAGGCCGTCAATCGCCTACTTACCCAAGGTCCTCCCTCCTTCCCAACGGCCTTTTCATTGTTTTTCCATTTTTATGTTTTTAATTCTCTTTTCCCCTCATTTTAATGACTTTATTTCCTGGGTTTTTGCTTAGAAATAGGATTTTTATTTGTATTATGCAAATGGGTAACTGCTGGGTTTCGGTGTTTTATTAAGTATAAAATCTGCTTAACTGCATGGTTTCTGTGTTTGATATTCTTTCCTTTAACAAATTCCACAAATACTTGTTTACCCGAACTGCTATGGTTACAGTGTGTATTTTTAGAAACAGCTCGTTATAAAATTTAAATATTTGCTTGGCAAGCCGCTACTGTGTGTTTTGTGCACTGATTGCTATGTTTTCTAAATTGAAACTCAAAAAGTAGAAGCCAAAAGACTAGTGTATTTGGTGAAGATAATGCCTTTAGTCTCAATTGATTGTGAAGATATATGTTGCTATGTTTCATAGCTATAGGGCTGCTGAAGTTTTCGGCTTTGGTAATGTTACTTTATATTTCTTTTCTTTTTTTTTAGATAATTAATGGTACTCTATATTTCATTTCTGATAAGACGTTTGTGAAATGTGTAGATCCTTTCCACGAGGTGAAGAGCAAACGAGGCAAGAAAAAAGAGGTGCTTGCTAGCGGAAATTATGCCAAATGGTTCCTTTTCGTGTGGATGTTGAGCTTGCATTATACCCATACTCCCTTTGTTTTTCCTCTTATTGCTACATCATTTAAGTAACAAAGGGCATAAAGGGCATAATTGTGGTCATGAGTTATGTTTCATGTCAGATTATTGGTTACTTTCAGCATTGCAAATGAATGTTTACATCTGATTCACTTTTCACCGATGATGAATTTTCGTTTTGATAGTTTGTTTAAATATTTTTTAACCATTTGTGATGGTTTTGTTGGTTCTTGCTATCTCTTTTCACTTGTCTCTCCCCTTTTGTTCCAGAGCAAGGATACTGTTGATTCCAGGTCTCGTGATACCAATAACCTCGGGAATCGTATTGGTAGGAGTGGTTCAGATCGATATATTGGGCGTGGTGGCTCATCCCATTACGGTTCTAATGGTATGACTATGGACATGCTCTAATGCAACTTTGCACAGGAGTCAGCTTGTACTTGGTTAAAAAAATGTTTTGAAACTCTTTTAGATGATTTTTTACCCATTAAGTACTCTTTTTCTGGTTAGAGTCTGGCCCGTCGCATGGTAAACCTGCACAAAAGAGAGAGAATGGAACTCATGCTTATGCAGGCTCTTCATCTTCGGCATCTGGTATAGAACGAAATAATGTGAACAGGCAACCTGCATCCCAGAGGTAATACCTGTTAGAAGATTGTCCCTCTCTGTCTGGTCCAGTTAAGGAGCTGAGAAGCAGCTATAAGTTTTGAGTTATAATGACCAGATGTGGTCTTGTTGCTATGTTACTTTTTGCTTTTGCCTGCATGTTATTGATTCTGTTAGAATAATGACATCTGTTGATACCAAGTCATCTTAACGAAATTAATTTTACTTCCACCTTTATGCATCACTGAGTAACTTTTTAAATTGATTCTTTAAGCCTCACTGAGTAAGTGTTTGAATTGATCATCATCAAAAATGGCTAGCGTGGCAAGGATGATTGGAAGCCTAATAGTTCCAAATGCTTGCCAAACATTGATAACTGTAGTTTTGACCTGAGACATCCAAGCTCGTGTACAATTTCTTCTTTTTAATAATGCATGTTTTTCGCATTAAAGAAGTTTTTGTACATTTTAGTTGGATGAATTTTATTTTCTTCATCTCTATCTTGGGATGGCAGTTTTATTTTTCTGTTTCATAAACATTGGAATTCTGATATGCTTTTTATGTGTTGCTTAATTTTCTCACTTGAGTTTTGCTGGTTTTGCAGTGAAGTTGTGGTCACTGACCATAAAATGTCCACAGTAGGTAGTGATGGGGTTTTTTCATCATCACAGCCATCTGGATACCAATCTGCTTGGTTGGGGGTTCCAGGTCAAGCATCAATGGCTGACATTGTGAAGATGGGCAGGCCACAAAACAAGGTATCTGCCCTGCCAAACCCACCTCATCAAAGTGTTAATAATCCGCATCTTGCGATACCTTCTTCAGCAGCAATACATCCCAGTTTACATTCAGCAAAGGATCATGCTTCGAATGTTTCAGATGTTAATTATGAGCCTGATATCACCACAAACCAGGATGTTTCTCCAAGCGATGAATGGCCCTCTATTGAGAATCCATCTGCTGTCAGTGTGACCTCTTTCTTAGAGGCATCTGCAGAATCTGGACTGTATACCAATGCATCTAACTTGCCTTTGGACAGAAGTAATCAACGCATAAAATCCCAGTTAGAGGAAGCTCAGCAAGTAGATGATGGTCCTGTTGAAACTGTCAATGGTAACCCTGTTAGGTCTCCTTCTACTTCAAGTATAAATGTACAAGAGGATGATTCTGGAGCTTCATCTCTTTATGATAACTTGTATAAGGATATGAACTCCTATCAGTCTCATAAGCATGCTTTTGAACGTGATGAAGGTTAGTGTAGTGCTTCAAATCACTCAATCTTGTGCAATTCATGATGTAGGCTAGTGTTTTGCTTTAAATGAATGTATCACTCATGATGGACACGGTAATGCGCTATTGCAAATTTTGCATTTTTCTTTGAAAACCAATTTCTGATTTCTGTTACCAGTACTCCTTATTTTCCCTAAAGTACCCATGTGTGCATCTCTGTCTGATACCGACATATTTGCTCATGGGTATGAGGTTATGATTTGGAAAGCCTTAAAAAATTAGGTATACCTGTGTCCTACTCTCGCTTCCAAGTCCGAGTAACATAGTTTCTGATTGTCTTGCTTTGTTGATGATTATGTTTTGCAGTTGTTGAATCATCTATGTTGCACCTTCCTTGGCTCCCTCTTTTTGAATTTTTTCTGCCAAAATTATGTTAATACCATGATTCACTGAACAATATAGATTTTAGTTATTTTCCCTTTTCTTTAATATGGCTGGTACCTCGATGTGGAGTTAGTGCATGATCATTTAATGTTTTCTAATTGCTATCTTCTAGGAAGTTTTGTGGACTTAAAAACATTTTTCTATCTTGTTTCTTTCCTTTTTCAGCTGAGGATGTTTCTTCCTCTGTAGCTAATTTGCAGCAACTTAATTTACATAATGATGATCAAGAGCCCTCACCTGAAGAAGATAATTCTTCTGTGATAATTCCGAATCACCTACAAGTCCACACACCGGAATGTTCACATTTGAGTTTCGGAAGTTTTGGACCCTGCATTGGTTCTACCTTTTCTGCTGCTTCAAGGCCCGTGACGAATAATTTGGACGAGGTTCCTGAAGTAGCGGATGCCTCATCTATTGGGCGCTCAAATGATAGGTATTCTCTTTTTAATGTAATAATTTGCCTTGCTTTCCTTTTTTGTTCCTTACAGGAAGTTTTTGCTTCCAGAAATCCTGAGTATTATAGTGATGAGCATCTCAGAAGTAACACAGAGGGAAATATAATGAATAGAAGTAATGTTAGCACTGGAAATTACGAGGCCCCTGAAGATTCTCAACCAGAGGTTTTGAAACAGGATGCTGCTGAAGCTGTACAAGGGGACCAATATACATTTCCTTCGTCTGTGTCTGGTTATAGCTATGAAAACTCTCAACAGTTAGATCCTGCTTTCACTCATACGCAGACAAGCTCTCAAATGCAAAATCTAACCCCTTTCTCAAGTGTAATGGTAATGTGACTTAATTGTATGATTTTGTTTTGAATGCATAAACTTTATTATCCCAAGAGTTGGATTAGAAATTTTCTTTTATATAGAAATTTCTGGTCGATGGCTTTATCATGCTGATCTAGGTTTCATTTTAGAGAAGACTCTTGTTGTACTGTTTGACATTATTGATTGACCTTCAAATTCAGTGTTTGTTTTCTTGAATGTCTCTTCTAACCGAAATGGTTTTCCTTAACAGCAAGCATATACAAATTCATTACCAAGCACTTTGCTGACATCAACCGTTCAGACTGCAAAGGAACCAGATCTTCCATATTCACCTTTCCCCGTCACTCACTCAATGCAAACAAAATACAGCAATGCGGCCTCTTCCATAAGTGGTCCAACCATTTCTATGCCAGAGGTGCACTTTGCTCTAACTTATTGACTACTTGATGTTTGTAACACTTTTGGCATTTCTAATTGAATGGTGATCATTTTCAAATGTAATTGTTAAGATTTAATTGTTCCTTTCCCGTCTGACTTGTATATATGCAGGTTTTAAGAGCAGCTAGTATTTCTGCTCCACAGACCTTGCCTGGTGCCACTGTTGCTACAGGACCTGCTCTTCCGCAGCATCTAGCCATGCACCCTTTTCCCCAACCAACGCTTCCACTGGGACATTTTGCAAACATGATTAGTTATCCTTTCTTACCCCAGAGTTACACGTATATGCCATCAGCTTTCCAGCAAGCATTCGCTGGTAATAGTAACTACCCGCAGTCCCTGGCAGCAGTGCTCCCTCAATACAAAAATAGTGTTTCTGTTACCAGTTTGCCTCAATCTGCTGCAATCCCATCTGGCTATGGATTTGGGAGTTCTAGCAGCATTCCTGGAGGACTTCCTCTGCATCCACCTACTGCACCTGCAGGCACAACCATCGGCTATGATGACATTCTGAGTTCTCAGTACAAGGACACCAATCATTTGATGTCACTTCAACAGGTAATTGCTGAGCTATGTTGCTCCGACTCTTCATTTTTCTTGAAATACTTGTTACCAAGACCCCTGCCCTAACATAATTTTGGACTTGAATATGAGGATAAACCCTCCAAGGACTCTCCACATGCATGAAAAAACTTTTAAAAAAATTAAACATACCCGTGTTTGACATATACCCATATCTTATACTTATACTTGCAACTGAGTAACATAGATACTAAGCATTGAGAGACCACATTTTAATTGATTACTTTGCATTGATTACTATGGAATGATTATATGTGACTCATATTCTTATGGAATGGTACTGAAGTAATGTAAAGTCTGTCCTTGTCCTCCCTTTACTCCCAAGGGTCTATGATTTCATATATCTCTACAGTGATTATGAATTTATTTCTTATTATGTTCGGCTGTTTTGAATCTGAAGTGGGCCCTTTCATTTCTTTTTTTAAATGGCTAGAACGAGAATTCAGGCATGTGGATTCACGGCCCTGGCTCACGAACAATGTCTGCTGTTCCCGCAAGCACATATTACAGCTTTCAGGGGCAGAACCAGCAGCAGGCTGGCAGATTTCGACAAGGGCAACAGCCTTCACAGCATTTCGGTACTCTCGGATACCCAAACTTTTACCAATCACAAGCGGTGGTATCGCTGGAACATCAGCAACAAAACCCTAGGGACGGTGGGTCCCTGAGTGGCTCTCAAGGCCAGGCACCAAAACAGTTATGGCAAAACAATTACTAATCTTTTTGTCACCTCCTGGTTTTTCTGGGTCAGGTAGCGAGTTTTGCAAGTGGCCAATCAAAAAAGGCATAAGGTTCTTGGGGTTGAATTATTTATATTTGTATTAGTGATGGGTGCCTGAAAGAGATTTGGACTCGCTACTGCCCTGTGCCAGCGAGGTTGTATTTTTCTACTTAATTTATTGGGTGGTTCTGTTAACTTAGGAGCAGAGCAACAGTTTGAGCTAATTAGGGGATTTAGTGGACTTTTCCTTTTCTTTTTTTTTTTTTTTAAATCTCATGACGTCCCTGCGGATTGGAATTAACTCTTTAACTATAGCCATATGATGATTTATATTTACATTTTGAGTATGTCATCTCTATTTCCCACAGCCTGACCTTTTTACTCGGTAAGGGGGAAAAAAAGGAGGTACTAACTATCGCACGTGGCCGGCGTATTGTTTTGGTAAGATTTTGAATATTTTTAATTTATATAAAAAATATTTTTAAATATAAAATAAATAAGATTAAATAATTATTATATATTAAATATTTATTAATTATATATAATATTTTAAAAGATTTTTATCAAATATAAAAGATCAATATTAGATTAAGAAGTAAAGTTGAAATCTTTTAACGAAGTTAAATTTAAGAGTAGTTATGATTAATATTTATTGAATTTACGAATAATTATGTTTAATATTCATTAAATTTAATTTTAATATCAGTGTAATTTGTTTGTAAGTTTATGTCATGTATCAATTGATTAATATATTTTTGATTGATACGATTAGTGCAAATCGATATCAAACCTGAAGTGAAACAAACTATTATCGGTATTATTATGTTTTGAAATTAATATGTACCAACTGGTACAATCAATAGCAAATTGACTTAAACTCTATTGTTCTGTGTGGTTTAGGTTCGTTTTTTTAATGAATATGATTTGATCTCGATTCGAATTTTGGTATATAAGTTAAAAAAAATTATTTGAATCAAATTGAATATTATTTTTTAATTAATTTTTAATTATTATAATATAAAATAAATATTTTATTTATAAATTAATAAAAAGACTATAAAATGCTATAGAAATTTAAAAAAAAATCAATGAACCAAATAGTTTCAAATTTGTGGAATTTTTCGGTTTGTGTTAGTTTATTATAGATATTATATAATTTAGTTTCGATTTAAACTTTAAAAATTAAAATATTACACATTAATGGTGGGTTTTTTTTTTTTTTTTTCCTCAAAACCAAACTAGGAAGGTTTTAGAAGAAGCATGGAATGGGGAAAGGAAGGCAAGAGAAAAGGCAAACTTCACAGGTTAAGCAAACCCAATTGATTCTCTTTTACTTTAGGAGCCCATTGGAAGTTAAGGCAATGGCCCGATTGTTTCAACGTTCAAGCCCAAAGGAAAACAGTATTCGAATCCATTATCAAAGGTTGGAAGATTTAGGGTTTGAATAAATACAGTGCACGGCCAAGGCTAAAAGAAAAAAAGATTTTCCTTTGAAGAAATCTTAATCCTAACTCGATCGATTTAAAATCTAAAAAAACTTTTATAAAAACTTTTATGATTTATTTATCGATTGAGTTAAATTAAAATTTAAATTTTTCATAATTTTTAATAAGATTTAGTTTTGTTTTAGTAAAATCAGACCCGTAAATTTATTTTTATTATTTAAAAAGATTAAAATATTAAATTTTATATTAAAATTAATATATTTTTATAATTAAATTTAAAAATTTCACCGTAAGTTTCAATAGGTTTTAACGTTTATTGAATCTCGAATCAACTTTAACTATTTATACCAATCTATTTGTGCTCTATGTTGTGTAAAGTAGATATCCTCTGTGACTAAAACTCGTTGGAGCTGCTAAGAAATTAGGAGCCGATCAAAGTGTCCTTAATATTCCTAAAACAAGAAGGCGAAACTCAAGGACGATTTAATTGATTAATCTAAGCTTTTTTTCAAAAGGGTTGGGATTACTTGTGTGTTATATTAATTAATTAATGCCAAGTTTTTAACTAAACCCAGTTTCAAACAATTTTTGATTGAATACTAACTTTTTGTTGACTTGATGTTTGTAGTGGGTGACATTGCATTATTTCCCCCTTTAATTTCTCCCAACACATCCTTGGGTGACGTGAGATTGTAATTATTTCCCACCACTTTCGACTTTTATAATATATATATATATATATATATATTATGTATATATTGCATTATTTTATTTAGTTGGGGTAGAAGTTAATTTTTTTATTGGAATAATATAAAAAAATTTATTTACCGAAATCATTGTTAGATTATTTATTAAAATAGGCTAATTTTAAAAAGCTATTGAAAAATCATCATTTCAATATAAAGAAATTTAATTAAAAAATTATCAAATCAAATAACGATTTCTCAACATCTACATAAGTACTCCTATTCATTTACCGATTTCCTGACACAACGGACATATTTTTCTATTAAATTATTTTTAAAATTTTTTTATTAAATTATTTTTAAATAGTAATTCAAGAATAAATATAAAATATAATTCAATATTTTTATTTTTTATTATTTGTAAATGATAAATCAGGATTTAATATAAAATAATTTATATTTTGGTGCTTCATTAATCAATTTCTCAATTAGTATGAAAAAAAGATACTTCATTGGCCGATTTCTTAATCGATGCGAAAAAAATTATAAAATTATTTGCATGAAAAAAATTTGAGAAATAGACACATTAGAAAACTTTTTAAAAATATTTTATATTATATGTAATATATTAATTCAAGATTTAATATAAAATAGTTTTTAATTTTTATTATTTTTAAATAGCAATTCAAGATTTAATATAAAATATAATTCAATATTTTTATTTTTTATTATTTGTAAATGATAAATCAGGATTTAATATAAAATATTTTTATTTTTTATTAGTCTTTAAATATTAACTTAATATTAATAAAAATAATTTTTAATATTTTATTGTTTGTAAATACTATTTTAATATATATATAATTTATATATATTTTTATATATACAGGAATAATTAGTTTCATTAAGAACATAGAGAAGAGCAATAATAAAAAAAATTAGAAGTAAAAAAGTAATTAAAATTTTTATTAATAATTTTAATAATTATTATTTTTTTATAATTATTATTTTTTTTGTTTTGCTCTTTTTTAATAATTATTAGTTTACTTCCTTTTTTTGAAATTTTTCTAAAATTTATATAGGTATATATAGGTTGCGTTGTGAATTTTATCGATTTTCCGATAGGAGTATTTATGTATTGATTAAATGGTGATTTTTCACTTAGATGTTAAGAAATCATCCTTTGATTTGGCGATTTCTTAATTAAATTTTATAATTTTTTTATGTTGAAAAATCGGTATTTGAAATGACGATTTTTCAATAGCTTTTCAAAATTAACCTATTTCGGTAAATAATCTGAAAATGACTTATTTTGATAAATAAAAAAAATTATATTATTCTAATAAAAAAGCTGTAGAAGTTCGTTAATTATTCCCCTTTTTCCAAACATATCATTGCACCTTGCTTTTATATATATATATTGCATTATTTTATTTACTTGATTTTGAAAATATTTTTTTTGTATTATATTTGTCTATGGGTGTTTACTATCCAAATTTGAAAATGTTAGCTTAAATATGGATTGAATCAAAAGAAAAGTTGAATTGATTCTTTGAAAAATTTGATAAATTAAAAACTTAAATCAACACCTAGTAAAGAAATGAAACTAAAACAAGATTAAAGGATAGAAAATCAAACACAAAATGTATAAGGGTTCAGTCCTTCAACTCGGTAGCTATGTACTCTTTTTATGGCACTTTTTTCTCAAGTTGATTGCCAAATCCACTAGTGAATTTTACGTTGAGGCTAAGGTAACCTTACAATCCCTTTCTTTCAAGGTTAAGATAAAAATTTATAACCTAAATACTTAATTGTTTCTCTCAAGTTCACACAACCCTTTGTAGTAGGAGAAATTGTTTGTAAACTTAGTAATTCCTCTAGCAGGTAAGTGTTTGTAGAGATTAAGTACAATAAATAAAGAGATGCAAGTGAATAAAATGGGTAGAAAGTGTATAAAATTATGAACAAATGATAGTTTGGATGAAAAGTAAGAGCTCTGACTTTCTTTCTTGATTTCTTGATGAATCTTTGGTACCTCTTACTTGAAATGTTATGGACCTTTATTTAAACTCCGATATGAATTATGGACATTAGGTATTAAATGGTTTGAAGAAAAATCATTGGATGTTTCATAAATGGGTCTTTTTTAGGTTGAGGTATCGATATTTTTATCAAGGGTATTGGTAAAAGTATTGATACCTTACTTTTAAAACCATTGAAATATGAATATTAGAGAAAAGGTATATATACATGAACAAAGATATCAATACTTTGTAAGCAAAAGTATCGATACTTTAGGACCTTTCGAAAAATACTAGCTACTATCGAGGATTAGTATCAATACATAGATAAGAGTATCGATATTTACTTTAAAAAACCGAATAAAATGTGTTTTCTTTGGCTTTAAAAAATATCTTAATTGTCTAAAAAATGTTCTAAACATAAGTATAGATTAAGAACATACATTTTTTAGAAAATTAAGGAGTCAAAAACCTTTTAATATTTTTCAAAGTATTTTCAAAATGATTCAAAGAAAAATACATGTAAGCTTAAGCTACTTAATCTTAAAGATTTGTTATATGAAAATCATAATCAATTCAAAGCTAACAGAAAATTCACTTGAAATTTGAACGAGTTTGAGAAAAATATTAAATGCAAAAAATAAGGACAAAAAAATGAGATCCATTCAAAAAATAGGTGAGACCTTGACTCCAACATTTAAGGTTTGAGCTCGATTTATATTTCAATTGAATTAGATTTATTATTTTTTATATTTACACAATTCATATTATATAAAAATAAATACTAACTTATAAAGGTTTTAAAAATTAATAAAAAGGTAAATTATTTTTTTGACAAAAAATAAATTATTAAAGATTAAGCAAAAAACATATTTTTTTATTTTTTAATAAATTAATATGAGCTTGTATGAACATATATGAGTTATTTATTAATTTATAAATATAGATGAATTTGATAAGATTTAATATCCAAATTAATGAACTAGATCATACTTAATTAAATATAATATATGATATTAATATTATATTTAAGTTAGATTTAGATTCAATTCAATTCTAACTCATGGACATTTAATTCAATTCAAATTTAATTAAATATTATGATTTAAGTAGCTAGATTATTTGATGCAAGAAAGATCACTAACTTGTTCATAGAGATTTGGTTGATTGGTAATTTTACCTAACCTATTGACGTCATCATGATGGTATTCGAAAGCATATATGAAAACGAAATTTCAAAGCATTTAAGTACTGCAATTGCCAATGGAGAATAATGGTATGAAAAGTAATGATAGCTTCGTCCTTTATTGCAATTTGAAACGCCATTGAATGACTTTTCAATCACGAAGCAAAGCAAAGCAAAATATGATAAAGATTATACACGGAATAAAAGTCTACTTGCACTGTGCCATTATTATAACGAAAAAGGTATTTTTTTATATTATTATATTATTAAATTTAAAATTTTAATTTAATATTTTTAAAATTATAATAAATAATAAAAATAATTAATGATATTAAAAAAATTTAAATATTAATATTTCATATGATATAAAATTTTAAATTTTATATAAAAAAAATCTAAACTTAACTCTAAACTTAAATATATTTTTATATAAAATTTAAAATTCTGTATTACATAACACATCATTATTTAAATATTTTTTAACCTATTAATTAATTTTTATTTATTATAATTTTAAAAATATAAATATTAAAATATTAAAATTAACAATAAACAACTAAGTTACTTTATTTAGCAGATTTTTATGTCTCCTATATGCTATACGAAGCAGCTTCCAATAATTTCCTTGATTCTAAGCTAATCCCGAACAAGATTCAACGTCAGAAACTTCACTTTCTTTAGCATTGAGCTCGAGATCGTCAAGGTGCTGCTGATAGGCATAAGAAATGACGCCCCAAATGGCCAACACAAAGGATATTCCTTTTGTAGCACTCATTTTATCATGGAAAACGATCATGGCTGCTGTTATATTAATTGGCAATCCCAATCCAGATATGACGTTGGCGAATAGAGCTGACAACTCAAAGACCAATCCCACAGCGGCTAAGAGCGAAACCTGCCAACCAATAGCAGTCCAAAGCAGAGTCATGACATAGGAAGTTTTTCCCAATTCATATCGATCCATTTCTGCCTTTAGAAGTCTAAAATCTCCGGACGCGAAGAACCCTATGAATGCTGCAATGGATGCAACAAGTGATGGGTAGATTGTAAGATCCAAGACAAATTTAAGCTCCGATTGGTTCCTTAGAACTTTTCGAAAGACCAGCTGTTGTGAAGCAAGCGACAAGCCGTAAGTTGCTGCTGCTGAAATGGTGCAGATGAACCCAATTACATACTCTCCATTAGTAACTCCATGGGGCTTTTCAGAGCTATTATTAGCCACCGTGAGAACGGACGAAATGGTGAGAAGAAGTAGAGAATTGATGATGAAAGGGGTGAACTTTTGAGAATTGAGGAAATAAGAAAACAAAGCGTTGAAAGCCAACTGAGATGCCGAAATCAAGACTACTATAGATACAGGAAGGTACTCAAACCCAACTGAATACAAATACCCATTTGCTGCCATCAGTAGGCCAAGGTATAAATAGATGCCAACGAGCAATCGGAGCGACGATGGCGGTGGCTTTGTTTCGAAGGCAACGGCAGTCCTGTTGGGCGCCGCAGTAACTTTGGGTCGTCGTGAAATATAGTAAGGAAGGAGAAGAATAGGGAAACCTATAACTTGAGTTAGGGTTCCAACCCATTTGCTAGTTCCACCTTTCTTATAGTAAAGTCTATTAAGCATTAGGGCTGATGTTTGGCCAACGATGCCGAAGATTGTGTAGAGGGCTACTCGGAGCCGCCTGGTCATGGAGGTTTCAGCTGGTCGAGACATTACCGTTCTTTGGCTGGCAGGTTCGGCACTTGAATTTGCTCCTCTAGATTCTGTCGTGCATGCATAAGAAAAGGTTAGTTAACAATTTATTTCTACTTTAAAAGAGATGTGTTGGAGGGATTTAAATTAACGATGTAGTTATCTTTGTCGCTCTGAGCATAATAAATATTATTAATAATTATAAATATGATAAATATTGTTAACGTTATTATAATTATGATTATAATTTTTTTTAATTTTACATAATTTATTAAAAAATAGAATAATTATAATTATAATTATAAAAAAACTATTATTTAATGATTTTTAAAATATTTTATAACTCTCTATGATATTTTTAATTGATTTAACATTATTATCACAGTTTTTTTATGATATTTGAAATAATTTATGACATTTTAATTAATTAAAATAATTTATTAACTTTTGTAGCTATAATTTAGATTTAATATATTTATTTAAAATGTTTTTCATTAATATAAATGCTATAAATACATAAAATGAAATGCATTTTTAATTAACTCACAAAAATATATTTTATTTTTGTATATAAAAATAAAAAAATGTATAACTCTTTTTTTTTTCACTCCCGTGCATTTTCTTTCTTCTCTGTTCTTTCTTCTCCAGCCTCTCCCTAAACAGTGTCTTCAACTTTCCCCTCTCTCTCTCCCTCTATCTATCTGTCTATCTTCTCTCATCCTCTCCTTCTCTCTCCTCTCTTATTCTAAAAATTTCAGATTGTCCCTTCAAACCCAGATCCTGGGGTTTTATTTTTATGGGTAACTTTTCTTTAGAAACAGGGGAAAGGAGTAAAGCAACAAGCCGCTGTAGTCATAAGAAAGCGGCGATTGCAATTTACTACTACCGCTAGAAACCACTGTAACATGTAATTGCGACCGTTATATGCCGCTAAATGTGTGATCCAAATTCACACATGAATAGTGGCGGATAGCGGACCACTATTTGAAACCCTTGTGTTCGGGGAAATCCCTATCGCAGAAGCAGGAGTGTTATAATATTAAGATCTCCATCTGTACTACAACTTAGTTTTGGTGAATAGAATTGATCTTTAAACCAATGAAACAAAAATAAAAATAAAACCATTGTTGCCATGCTTCTTAGATAATTACAGAGTTATCTCAAAAGTTTAAAAACGATAGAAAAGATCTAACTATAATATTTGAGTTTCAATACTGTTTTCACACCTAAACTGGATGAATAATTGATGAACTTATACCCGAGAAGTGCAAACCAAAAAAAGAACAAAGAGTAATAACACGCAGCCACTGACCAACAACAAACTAGGCGAAGTATATTAAAGTTATTCATATAACTATCATATATATATATATATATGGGTGAACACTTACCGTTGATAAGGGGCTGTATTTGGTAAGCTTCAGCCATGGCTTAAAGGATCCCAGAGAAGATGAAGGTCAAAGCAGAGAAAGGACTGTAATCCGAATCAAAGGATGCGAATGCCGTTCGCTGCTCATTTATAGATCAAATCCAGACAGGTGATGGTGACTTTTATAACTAACCTTAGTGGTAAGAAACTGTTAAAAAGTTACCTCAGTCGCTTCCAATCTTATTTCGTGTTTTGGAATTTGGCGATAGATGGTGGAGCACCTAATTTGTTAGTTTGACGAATCATTGCTTGCTTCATTTGATTGACAAAATAATCCTTCTTCCTCCTTTTTTTTTTTTAATTTATTCATACAGTCGAGGAATTAGCCCTTTTTTTTTATTTTTTTAATTTCCTGCCATGAGAAATCTCCTGAAAAAATATAAAAAAAATACAAAAATTAAATTTATTTTTTAAAATAAATATATTTAATTTAATTTAATTTTTATCTCGAATCAAATTTAGTAAAACTCGAGTCAAGATTAAACTCGACTTAATTACACCTCAGACTGCGGCTATATAGATATAGTTGTCTTTTAATCTAGATATTTGTAGGAATAAGACGGCAAAACAATGGACAATACCCATCACTTAAAGGAACGTTGCAAATTTATACTTATATATTTGGAGCTTCCAATTAAAGGTGGAGAGACAAAGATCAAATTCAGCACGCATCTTTTATATTTGAGATTGTGATGGTTTGATATTTGATTATTGAAATTAAAAGTTTAATATTTTATTAATCGGTAATATGATTATTATTAATAATTATTTTTATATTTAGTTATAAAGTATTTTTATCTGTCTTGAATTTTTTTATATCAATTTTTTATTTAATTTTTAATTAAATTGATATTACTTATATTAATTTAATTAAAAAATTAAATAATAATAGTACATATAATTAAATATCATTGGAAATTTTAGCTTAAAATATGATTAGAGATATCTACGAACTAGTTGCAGCTCAAAAAAATTTAAATTTTTTGTTAAGATTTATTTGTAGCCCTCGTAAACATTTGAATTCTTTGTCGAGACTAATTTTTCACTTAGCTTAGTCTACCCATATTATTATTCATCATTAATAAAAAATAAAAAAATTATTTTTTAATATTTATATATTTTATAATTAAATTTAAATAAATTATTTTAATTATTTAATATCTATAAATGAAGACTCATCCACAACCCTGACCCATGTGAATAGACCTAAACTAAATATAGTTGGTGCCTTGGTTGGTAACTAATTCCATAATCCATTAATTATCCCAGTACTTTTTCCAATCAGCATTGATTATGATTTTTATGTGCGCATGTCAATGGATAAGGAAAATATGCCGATAATAGACCTCCAATATTCAACCCAATTTAACCGGTTTCGATTTTATTAGATTAGATTTTTATACTTTAGATTGATTCAATTTAAATTATTATTTATATAATAAAAATATTTTTATTTAAATTTAATTATAAATATTAATATAAATATTTTTTTAATATTATTTTAAATAATAATTTAGATTTTTAATTCAATTCGAACTTGAATAAAAAAATTTCAAAATTTAACTCAATCTGATCATAAACACCTCTAACTGATAGGGATGTAACTTGTATCGAGATGTATTTAAATATTATTGGTAAATTTTAAAAATTTCATGGAGATGTATCAGATAATTTTTCATAATTCATAAACTGAATTAAATTAACCGGAACAAATTAAATATTATTCCAAAAAATAAGTGACAAAAATCTGTAAATCTTCTCACGAGATAATTCTTCGTATAATTGTAAATATTTTTGGGCTTAATACCCATTTAGTTCAAACAAATTGCAATGTAATGGGCTTTTGTTTTCTGTTTTTCTAATTGAAGAATTCAGCCCAACCCAGTATCAGCAGCTCGTCTGTCAATCGAAAACGTTCAATATTTTATGATCCCAAACTCCTATCAAATGTTTCTTAATCAAATAAAAAGGAGAAGTTGTAGCAGCGTCTGATCTTGAGGTAATCTTGTCTTTAATTGTTTTCTTGTTTAATATTTTAATTCTGCAATACCCAGAATTTTATTCACCGATTTGAATTTTGAATATTTCATAAACAATGGCAGGAGTAATGAGAATGTTCCACATGAAACTGTTACTAAAAGTTTGTTATTAATAGAAATCGTTTAGGAAAAATTTATATGTGGTACACCAAGTGGCTTGGAGTTGAAATCAGGGTTTGGGTAGCTTGATTGTTTCGTTTCAAAAGTAAAATTATATTTAGCATTAATCAATGGATGATAGAATTGTATATATTGTTCTGTTGTTCTTGACAGTGTATGGGGCTGCTTGCTTTGATTGATTTCAGCAGATTGTTACGTTAGCGTTGAATTGTCAGATTACTTAAGCTTTCAGTTTAGTCATTTGGGAAACTAGATGGTTTCAAGGAGATAGCTTACTGGTTAGTATGTTTAGGTTTTGCAGCTATCGTTGATTGGCTTATCATTAATGGTCTGAATGTTAGCTGATATTGCTTCTTTCCTTTGGATGTTTTATATACAGAATGGAATGCGGATCATGAGCGAGAAGGAGGATCGCTCGGTTTCTCAAAAGAATAAAACGAAAATGCCTGAAAGACATCAGTTTATTCCGAGTAGAGATGTCATTCCTTTGAGTGATCTTTGGACAGATGGGTTGATTTGTGCTTTTGAGTTTATTCGAGGTCATAAGAAACCGATGAACTCAAGATATGATTATAGGGTCCAAGGCAAACAATTGGATGATGAATGTTTGAAGGTGCAAATGCCAGCCGATAAACTAACTGAGGCTTCTTCTCCCAGACCAGAAAGACAGAAATTATTGCAGTCCTCTTTCAGTTATGAATCAAGGGATAGTATGTCCTCTTCTTTTGATGAATATAAAGATGGAAACAGCCTTCAATCAGGCCAGTTTCGTGCTACAGAAAGATTCGATGGAAGTTGTTGGGTACCCATTGGCTGGGAAAGAATTTCGGATCTTGTCAAAACCGTGCAAGTCAATGCAGGCTGGTCTTCACAGCGGTCTGAATTGATGGATAATGAAGACCTTTTAACTGTTGCAGATTTAGCAGCTCCATATTGGGAGCGCCCAGCCGGACCTGTATGGTGGTGCCATTTGGCTGCTGGTCACCCCTCCGTTGTGGCTTGGCTCAACAACGCCCAATGGTTGCATCCTGCTGTCAGCCTAGCTTTGAGAGATGAAAGCAAACTGATAAGTGAGCGGATGAAGCACCTTCTATATGAGGTAATAATCCATGGCATTCTGTAGGTGAAGTTAATAGCATCCACTAAATCTTGTTTTAACGAGTTTTAAGTTAAATTCAGTTCTGTCAGGTCTCAACTAAGTGGTAGAATATTAAATCGAGTTATGCACTAATTGATTCTTCAAAGTGTCAACTAAATGGTGATCAAATTAGAATATCAAATTGTAGCATTTTGAGAGACAAGAAGAGACTGATTATTAGCATATATCATTTGCTATTTATTTTAATGGCTGTTTCTTAACTATATCTCGTTCGACATATGGTTATTTTGTGCACTAATAGATAAGGTTTTTTTTTTTTTTTTTCTTTGGCATCTGATCAAACAGAATAATTAGCATATTAGATATCAGATGACACCTCCCTACTAGCTGCTTTGTGGTTTTCGGTTTTGTTGTATAATTGATAATGCATTTTATCATTTATAAAGGTCCCAGTAAGGGTTGCTGGAGGGCTGTTATTTGAGCTATTGGGACAATCAGCTGGAGATCCATTTGTCGAGGAAGATGACATCCCTGTTGTACTCCGTTCTTGGCAAGCGCAAAACTTCCTCCTAACTGTACTGCACATAAAAGGGAACGTGTCTCATGTAAATGTTCTGGGAATAACAGAAGTTCAGGTTGTTCATTTTCGACAAACCCTAATTGACCCCGTTGTGTCAAAGTTGCTTTCACATAATATGCGTACAAGCTAACAGTGTCGCTTGATTATCATTGCATGCCTTTTGTTCAGGAGCTTCTTGCTGCTGGAGGTCATAATGTGCCTAGAACAGTTCATGAAGTCATAGCACATCTAGCTTGCCGCCTTACACGGTGGGATGACAGGTAGTTTAACTTCTTAATTATCAGATTAATTCAGCTATATAGTGTTCCCTTCTTTGAATGTGAATGGATGTGATTGCGTTAGTTGTCAGGCATGCCCATGTCCGACACATATCTGTATTAGACACTCACACCCGAGTCCAAGTAACATAATATATTGATGCCAATTTTGCACCTCATTCTTGAGTTCTCAGCATTTAAGTATCACATGACCATTCCAAATGTTTCTGCCCATTAAAACCATACCTATTTTCTCGTTGTATATTATAGTCATTATTGATTGAAAATTGCAGTGAAGTTAATACGGGAAGAAAGGCTTCAGTTTCATCAATTCAAAAGTCATTAGAAGTAAACTTTCATGGTTGCATTTCTGGATGAAAGTAGTTTATTTCTACGATGCTCTGATTCTTCTTTTTTTCTCGAAATACCCATGTCTGACACTTTTCCGGACATAAATAGGGGGATATGACTCTCCAAGGACTTTCCAAATAAGTAGAAAAACTGAACATATCTGTGCTAGATACATACCTGTATCCAACACTAACACCCAAGCCCGAGTAATGTAGGTTTATTTACATTTGGTGCGATGAAGATGTTTGTAAGTTGCATGACACATATGATCACTATATATGCACGAGTATGTGATTCTTAAACTAACTTATGTTTTCTCTTTAACAATTTTGTAAGGTTGTTTCGTAAATCCATCTTTGGTGCAGCGGATGAAATTGAATTGAAGTTTATGAACAGGTTCTTTATTTTAAAATCATAGAGAAATTTTCTTAACAATGATTTTGCTGATATTTTTGCATGCATAGGTGATGTTAGTGAAAATGGTTTTTATTGTGTAGGAGAAACCATGAGGACATGAATCTTTTTGCAATTATTTTGAACCAAGAAATCAGAAGATTATCAAGGCAGGTATGCTACTTTCCTTCACTTTGACAAAATATATCATCATAATGGGGGAAAAAAAAAAAAGATAATTAGTATATGTGGGGCATTTTCATCTATATTGCTCCGACTCTTCATTCTTCTTAAAATATTTGTGTTCGACGCATTTCCAGACATAAGTATAGGTACATGGAAAAACTTCTGTAAAAAAAATTGAACATACCCATATTCGACACACTAAGTCCAAGTAACATAAATTTTAGTAACTTATTAATATTCCTACTTGCCTGGCTGTTAAGGATATTTTTGACTGGTTTATTCATCAACTTCAGCTTCCGAAGAAGTTGTAGAAATGCCAAATTTAAGAGGCATACAGTCTCTTCAGTATGCCAAAACAGAGGGTTTTTAGAAGCAAGTACAGTTACTTGCTAGTGTACAATTCTTGCATTCTATGTATCATACTAAAGTGGTTGATTGCTATGTTACTCCGACTTCTTTTTTTTTTTAGAGTATCTATGTTTAACGTATATCTGGATATGGGTAGAGATATGATCCTCCAATAATCTTCCAAATACATAAAAATCTTGAAAAAAAAAAATTGATCATACCTATGGGTGATACTCACACCCGAGTTCGGGGTGGAATAGGCTGTTTTGTCTGGGTGGAAACTCGAGAGCTAATGAATATTTTCAGGGTAAAAGCTTAATTGCTCAAACTTATTTTGATGCTGAAGTCGCACTTTCTAAATATTGTCCCCGATTTTCATGTTTGCTGCTCTGATCAACTCCGCATCGCTATCTGTATATGTTTTTTGTATAGCTATATATACTTGGAAATGGAAACTTCTAAAGATAAGTCTTTCTAGTCCTTTAGCCCTTAAATCCGCATCCTATTCTCGCGAAATGTGCTATAAATTGGAAATCTTATAGTGAGATTAGGTAGCTTTGGCAATGGGACGGGACGGGTAGTTTTGCTTGCTCCGACCTTGACCCTATTTCTATGTATACCGGAAACTTGCTGCCAATTCAATTTTACTTATAGACTCTAGCTCCCGACCCCAAAAAGAAAATATTTCCCTAGCCCTAACTTGCCTCATCTTGAAACTTTACTTGATGCTTTATATTATATTAATTTTGACGAGACTAACCGAATACATGTGATACAATCTTGTAAAAATTAAAGAACCCTAACTAAAATATATAAAAAATAATAATTGTAAAATTAAAAGAGGAGTATTTTAGTCAATATCTTATGTTCGGGCAGGGTGGGTTTTTATCTTAGACTGTAAAAAAAATTTGCCCTTATTGGGTCGAAACCCGATGGGTTCAAATTATATTGTCAACCCCAAGCATGAGCATTTAGAAGTCTGCATGTTCATGGATTTTTTCTTTTTGCCATGTCAGGTTATCCGAGTGAAATGGTCACTCCATGCGAGAGAGGAGATTGTTTTCGAGCTTCTACAGCATTTGAGGGGGAATGCAGCGAGAACCTTGCTCGAAGGAATAAGAAAGAGCACAAGGGAAATGATCGAAGAGCAAGAAGCGGTACGTGGTCGTTTGTTTACGATTCAAGATGTTATGCAAAGCACTGTACGTGCATGGTTGCAGGTTTGTTCGATTTCCAAGCCCTATCGCATTCTTTTGCGTCTTCATTCGGGAGTGATTCGATAACTTTCTTCGACTAACACTGATTACATAAATGCAGGATAGAAGCCTTAGAGTGACTCATAATCTAGCTGTTTTTGGGGGTTGTGGCCTTGTCCTTTCCATCATCACTGGGCTGTTTGGTATCAATGTTGATGGGATCCCTGGAGCTGAGAATACACCATATGCATTCGGGTTATTTTCAGCCATCCTGTTGTTCATAGGAATCGTGCTAATCGTGATCGGCATGCTTTATCTCGGATTGAAAAAGCCAGTCGATGAAGAGCAGGTGCAAGTTAGGAAGCTAGAGTTACAAGAGCTGGTTAAAATGTTCCAACACGAGGCAGAAGCTCATGCCCAGCTTCGTAAAAGTACTTATCATCGGAATAACTTGACTCCCACCGCCGGAGATGCATTCCTTGATGATGCTGATTATGTTCTCATCCAATAACACAAATGACTGCTCAAGTATATAATATGTAGTAATGTGCTTTTTGTTAGCATCAGCAGTTCAGCATTGCTAGCTATGGATTGCTGGAAGTTTCAGTCAAAAGGTGAAAAATTTTGTAGCACAGATGTTCGATGAAATGCACAAAGTAATTACAATTATTTCTATCCCTGATTCCAAATGCTTTATTTCTTTGGATGCAATGGGGGTGAAAAATAAAATAAAATAAAAACTAAGACATTATTTTTGCCATTACGCAGGGTTAGCAGCCCAAACACTCTCATAACTAATAACAATAAAGCAACCTTGCAATAACATCAATGTAGCATCCAAGTATAAGCATTTCTAATGCACTCAAAACAGAAGCAAAAAGAAAAAAGAAAAAATCTGAAACACATCGGGTAGAGTATCCCTACAGAGAGATACATTGTCGAGCTTCTCTCCTTTAGTCTCATCTGATGCAAAATTTACTTGAGGAGAGATCTTGTAAGATGTTCACGTGCAGTGGCCAACGCTTGAGTTAACGTCTGTACAAAACCAAATGTTTAAACATGGTGGCAATAGTGATTGATATTTAACTAGTTAAAGAATTTAATTCAGCTTTGTGGGGGGAATGATCGGAAAGAAGAACGAAAAAGAGGAAGAAGTGTTGCTTGTTTCAAGAACAAGGGTCATAATACCTGCTCAGACAAAGGAGCCCCGGCGTCCATACTATGACTAGCAACCTTTCCGGCGATAACATTTGCATCAGTTTCAAGAATGATACTGCCCATAAGGGGAAAAAAAGTCAAAAAGGATAATAGAACAAGCATCCAAAGGGGACAGTTGTTTCTAGTAACTCCCCTTATCTTCCTTTACTCTTGGTTCTATATCCTAGCTTCTATCCTTCTATTTCCCCATCCAATGATCCAAAGCGAATAATAAACTTAAATATTGGTCTCTTTGTTTCTTTTTCTCCCTGTATTCTCACCTACATCGTTACAGGGCAAAATATGTGATTAATGCATAGCCGGCCAAATGTTTAACCTAGAGGACAAGAACAAACAGACATTTCCAGCCAAGAACTGTACCAGAGACACTTTTAAATAAGCCAACAAGCAAAGAAAAATGCCTACTACGAGATTCATGAAACTAAACTATTTCAACTTTAACTACAATAGTACAATGAATGATAATTCATACCCGCCATCAACAATCTCATCAAGGCACAACAAGATAAGATCTAAGTTCTCCAATGCCTCCTTCTTGTCTACAGTGCCTCTGGAACAAAGGGTATTAAAAACAACGGAAAATTGTTAAATTTAGGCATAATGATAGCATAGACACATGGATCACAGGATGGTTATAGTAGAAAGTATAATGAAAAAGAAAAAAAACAAAAAACCTAAGGATAAGTCCAACTGCATCAAAAAATCCCTGGAGTACTGTGGCCAAGATAATCTCATTTTCATTTTCACCTCCGGTAACAAAAAAGTGAAGATCTTGAACAAACTTGTACACGACAATATAGTTCTCAAGCATTGTTATCTCAGCTGTAAAGAAAAAAAAAACAAAAGCATCATGTTAAAATAGCAATATGAAACAACACCTAAACCAATGCCAACTCCAGAATGTTTTCTCCTACTGTATTAGTCAGACTTGGGGCGAATTTCGGATATAGGTATATGTCTAAGTATGTTCAATTTTTTCTTAAAAAAAATTTTCATGTATCTAGAGGATCATATCACCATGCCCATGTCTTGATATATGTTAGATACAAGTGCCAGACACAGATCTACAAGAAATATAAGTGTCGGAGTACATAGTTAGCATTAACCTCGAAAATAAAAATCGAAAACAATGTCCAAAACAATATATCCAAGGTAAACCCTTTATCCACAAGAAAACAACCTTTTAAATTTTCAAATCCAATGAATTGATTCACTCACCAATCACCACCATTGATCAACCTTCCTAATAAATCTATATAATCAACATGTATACAATCAAATCAAAACAACATAAAAGGAAGCATTAACAGAAACAAACATGGTGCAAAAAAACAAATCTACCTTCGGTTCGGGCATTAGTCTTTTGGGTTTTGGTAAATACAGCTTTCTCAAAGGCTTCCTTAGAAGAATTCGTTGGCCAGTCATCTGAATAATACTTAACAGCTATACGTTTCCCTTCGGAATCCAAAAGAAGGATGTTTTTAATTGAAGGGCATAACTCCTACAAACAAGAAAAAGCAATGATTTTTTTTCAAAAAAGAAAGGATAACTAAAAAAATCCCTGTAATATAATAGTTTAAATTTAATTTCAATTTAAAATGTTTTTCTAGCTCTCCAATTTAAGTTAAAGCCTAAAAATTTTCAATTCCTTTCATAGAAAAGGCTTGGATCTTAGACTAACTCTTCGAAAGATCGAAAATATAGAGGAATTTAAATTCAAATGCCAGGTGAATAAATTTAGATCTACCCTAGAGATTACTGAATATAGCCGAAGCAGATCTTTAGAAACACAAATTAGAAACAAAAAAACAAAAATTATTCAAGTTTCGTATAATGCAAAATTTGAAAGACTGTGTGGTTGAAAGATGGAAAGAAAGCTAACCATTTTTTCTAACGTTTGGCAAGATTTTCCCGGAAAAAAGATCGGGAATTTTGTTTGACAGATGTTCTTCAAAGCTGCGAATGCGATGAGGAATAACGGGGAAGAGGGAGGAAATCGGTATAAATGTAATTTTATTATTATTATGACCACCAAATTAAGAGTTATTTCTTTAACTGCATCTCTATTTTTTTTATTTTTGTTTTTGCCTCAATTCTTTATGGTTATTATTAATTCGACTCAAATTTAAAAAATTTAATTAATTTATTCAAAATTAAATTTGATTTAATTTAATTTGATAAAAAAATAACAACTTAAAACCGACAATCCGAACTTAAAATATCTTGAATCCAAATAGACCCGAACAAGTAACTCGAAATAACTTGAACACAAAATGACTAAACTCAATAAACTCGAGTGTTAAACTCGATTGATTTAAACTTAAACCCGAAATATCTCGAAAGTGAAGTGATCCAAAATCAAAAACGAAAAAATAATTTAAAAATTTAAATATCCAAAATAACTCAATCTAACCCACCCAATTAATAAGCATACTTATTATTATTGTTATTGTCATCAAATCGAATAATAACCTGCTTAGATTTTTGGATCTTTGAGTCAATTGGTTCAATTATTAGATCATCCGGATCAATATTAAATTAATAATAATAATTTTAAAATGTTATATATATATATATATATAATTAAAAATATATATATAATTTTAGTTAGTTTTAAAACTAAAATTATGTTTATTTTTTGGTGTCTTATAAAACAAAAACTAGACTCAAACTGTACTAAATATATTAAAAATCGTGAATAAAATCCGATAATTTTTATATTTAATACAATATTATTATTATTATTATTATTATTGAGTTAAATTGAATAAATATTTCAATAATTTAATTTTACCTAAATTACTATTTACATAATAATAAAATTATTTAAAATTAATTATATTATAATAATTATAAATATTATTATAATATAAATTTAAATTTTATTTAATATAAATTTAAATAAAAATATTTTAAGTTGCGATCTATTTTAACCCATCGAATGTTATGGACTATCTCTAGCTGGTTGCTGGGAATTGTGTTCCCAATCAAAATCTCCATTGATTAGCTCAAAAACAAGCAACCTTCACAGCTTCACACACGCGCTTTCTTCAATAGTGTGGCCCTTAGCAACAATTCTTTTCCTAAATAGAATCCAACAATCAAGAAACAAACAAGTAAACTACTTTAACTTGCACTTTATTTTCTCTATACATCTCCCAACGTCGCCGCTATAGATAATATTAATATTATTTATATTTTAAATTTAATTTTACATGCAATATAAATTTTATTTTAAGTTTTTGTTCATTTACAAATGATTGAACCATATCTGATGTGTCAATATTATATATATTTAATTTTTTTAATATATATTTTTAATTTAATTTTTAATATTTAATTTTTATTAAATTATAAAATATATAAATATTATATATTATATATTATATATAAAAAAAACAACGTTCCTTCATGTAACTCGATTAAAGAACACGTCACCCTCCAATCCCCCATGTTTTACGGACAAAACACAATTGCAATATTACACGCGCTAGCTGTCGCTTTGTTTTATACGGATGTACTTCAGAAAAAAATCTCTGATTCTGTTCTTGTTCTTGTTGCTTTTCGGTTCTTTTTTTATTTCCTTTTCGCTTCACGACCTTGTTTTCTTGTCCTTCTCTCTTCACGAATCCAACCGATATTCTCAAAAACTGCATCTTTTTCGCTTTTGTTTTTGTTTTTGTTTTTCAGTTGATTTTCACATGGAAAAAGAACCTTTGCTTTCGTATGTAAATCCTAGAAAGAGAATAACGCCACCACCGCCACCGCCGCCACTTCTTTTTCCCCTCCCAGAAAACAACGAAGTCCATCTCCCTCTCCCTTTAACGCCGTCAGAATTTAAAGACAGGCTCATCTTTGGTCCATCTCCTTCCTCCCCTTCTCTAATTGAATCAGCGCCATTCTTTGATGCTTTCTCTTCATCGCTTAACTCACCCAAACCATCTTCTTCTTCCCAAGACGACTTTTTAAACCTTCAAGACTCTTCATCCGCAGCAGCTTCATGGTTAATAGACCCAAATTTCGAATGGGAAAAAACCAACCTTCATAGGTCCAAAACGGCACCTGCCATGGCGGTTTTAGTTGATGCCATTCACCCTTCAATCCCCAAGCCTCAATTCGGTTCCCAATCAATTGTAAGGCAAGCTTTTGTTCTTTTAGTGTTGTATTTATCATCGGGTGTCGTCATCTATTGGTTTAATCGTCAAAATTTTGTGGGTCATGAAACTCATCCTGTCATTGATGCATTGTATTTTTGCATTGTCACAATGTGCACAATTGGGTATGGTGATATTACTCCTAATAGCGTGGCTACGAAGTTGTTTTCGATATTATTTGTCTTAGTTGGATTTGGATTTATTGATATTTTGCTTAGTGGGATGGTAAGTTATGTTCTTGATTTGCAAGAGAATTACTTGTTGAGCACTGTTCAACACGAAGGTAATAAAAAGGACTTGGCAAGATCTTATATAATTGACGTCAAAAAAGGGAGGATGAGGATAAGAATGAAGGTTGGATTGGCATTAGGAGTTGTGGTTCTTTGTATTGGAATTGGTGTTGCTGTTATGCATTTTGTTGAGAGTCTTGGGTGGTTGGATTCTTTTTACCTTTCCGTCATGTCGGTTACTACGGTTGGGTACGGTGACAGGGCGTTTAAGACGTTGCCTGGTCGGGTTTTCGCTGCCATTTGGTTGCTCGTTTCGACTCTGGCTGTTGCTCGAGCTTTCCTGTATTTGGCTGAGGCTAGAGTTGACAAGAGGCATAGAAGGATGGCGAAGTGGGTGCTCGGTCAAGACATGACTATCTCGGAGTTTCTTGCTGCTGACATCGACAACAATGGTTTCGTAAGGTATGCTATTTTCATAAGCTTTGGTGCAGTACTCTTATTTTGCATCTCCATCTTGTTAAGTTTCGAGTAGTTGTATGCTTGATGCTTATCGGTTGAGGCACTAATACCGGAAAGGACTGATTCGGTCATTTTAGTTCATTGGTCGACATTTTTTTGTATTGGAACATAGATTTTTGTTTTGTTTCAATTAAAGGTTATGAACAGATGTATTTGGTGAAAGTTTTGAAGAACTGATAGAGAGGCTTGGTGAATTTCATATGTTTCATGTGTCAATACTATCCAATTGCTTAATATTTTCAAACATTCTTTGTTTCTAAGCATTTTTAATGCTTCTCGAGTTGTAATTGGATTTTTATTTCAAGGCCTTCTTAACTGGAATTTCTCTATATTCTGCTATTCAAAATCATGTCCCCCGTTTGCGAGCACGATATGGTCACCACATCTGCTCTCCCTGCGAGGTCAAGTATGATATTCTTAATTGAATTACGATAATCATCTTAATTTTTTTTTTCACCCCTTGCATGACTTGCTCAAAAACACTACGAAAATGTCCCGAACAGTACCTTTCCTTTGAAAGTATGGCATAATAAGGGCCAGAAGAAAAGAAAAAAATTCAAGTAGCCAATCCCAAAAAATGTGATTAAGGTGTAGATAATTGAGTTTTATTGACATTGCTACGTTCGGAGGCCTAGAATAGACTACTGAACTATCTTATATATGAGGGCCTTTTGAGATATTCTATTTGGGTAAAATCGAAGCCTTGCGTTTTGAACGGTCTTATAGTGTGCTTCTTGTCATGCTGCTAGTATTCTTGACTGATGCTGTATATCTGTGGCATTGATTCTCGTCTGAACCCTATAAAATTTATGGATCATCTCAGACCACTTGTAAATGGGTCTAGGTGACTATAACCGAGTTCTGTATGTAGATCTTCTTTGATGTGTTTACAGTTGTAAGATTCTAATCCTTCTGATTCACTATCTCGATGCTTATTGGATACGAAACCTGATTTATTTCCTATCTTATACACTTATCATTTTGATGCTTAGTGGGACTCGAATGCAAAAGTGTATGATAATGTAACAATGATTGAAGTCCTCAGGGTCTGACATCATTTGAATAGACTTTCCTTACTGGATACCAGGTAGAGTTTTGCTTTACTCTGTTGCATTACCGTATATTCTAGTTCTCAAAAAATGTTCTTAGTGTACCAATATATTTGAGTTAGGTCTAAAATTCTGTAACTTATTCTCGAATTCCGATTTCATCTTTGACATTATTAATTTCCGTTCAACTTTTGTGACTCGATGTCTAGTCTAGTTAATGCATTGTCGGGTATTAATGGTGGTTTATTTATATGCAGCAAATCCGAGTTTGTCATATACAAGCTCAAGGAGATGGGAAAGGTATCCGAAAAAGACATTATGCAGATCTCTGAGAAATTTGACAGGCTAGATGCCGGCAACTGCGGGAAGATAACTCTTGCCGATCTTATGGAGAGTCATCATTAATATGCAAACGGAAGCATCCGTGCTTATAATCTTCACTACAGTAACAATGAAGGTGCAATAGAAAGTCATAGATGACATCAAATCATCGAGTTGAGAAAATGGCTGGTTCATACTTCGCCATTCAAAGGCAAGCAATGGTTGTTTATACGAACCTTTATGTATTTTCAGATTCAGCATTTCGCTTGGTAGATAAACCATCTCTTATTCTGATTTAACGGTTTGTTTCTTTTATTAGGGTTGAAACTTGGTCAGATAGTCCTGGCCAACGTATCATTCAGCAACTTGACTGATGTGGATAGCCTTTTTGATGGTCGGATGGTTGCCCAGAATGGAATGGACAAGTCTTCCTGCTGGTGGTATTATATTAACACATTGCTTTTATTTATTTATTTTTTTTCTTTTCTGATATATGTCATTGGGATTCTTCATTTTTCAAAAGTACCCTTTCCGATACTTGTGTTGGATATATGCTCAGACGTATCCTCCAATTGCACATATCCGTGTTCAGATTACAGAGCTCCTGCTACAGCATCTTTTTCAGCTCTGTTCTTTTGTTTTCAAAAGGCGAAGTTGTTAGTAGGCTGTGAGACAAAACGTAAAGTTAACACAACTTTAGAACTTGATATCTCAGACATGTTAGAATATAGACTAAATCAATGTCGGAAAAGGTATTAAATCCAACCCAAAAAAAAAAAGAGGACTGAAAACTACTAACGAATGAAATTTATTGATTGTCATCATGAACAACCAGCTCAGTCTGTAACAAACATTTCAAAGTGAGTGAGAACTTTGTTTTCAGCTCTGGTCGATAACTGCAAATATTAGCAACTATGGTGTATATCAAGGCGTAACAGCCAAGAAAAAACAGACACGCACACACTCAATGCCCTGAGCTTCACTGAGGTAAATATTAATGTTAATCTCATTCCAGTACCTGCTGGAGCCATTGGTGATATTACTTGGAAGCTTGCAAGCCATGATGTTAAATAAGCTTATTCATAGATTGAGTCACTTGCTCAGCTGAAATTATTATTTAATACTAAAATTTTTATTTAAATTTAATTATATATATATAAATATATTAATATAAAAACAACTTATAAATTTTTATTAATATTTGAAAAGTAATTCGAGTTTTAGACCTAAGTTTGATTCAAATCTGGACAAAAAATTTAAAACTTTAGGTCGCAACCTGTGTAATATGTCTAATATAAAGAAAAAAAGATTTCTCTCACTTAGATCTAACAATTTATATGTATTCATATCATGTTTATATTATTTTTGTATATTTTAATCATACTTTTGAGCTTATTTATTTTATATAAATTTTGATTTATATATTTATATTATATTCATATTTTTTATATATTTTATTATGTTTTAATTATTTTTACGTGTTTATAAAATAATTAAGTTTACTTTCATTCTCTATCCTTTTTCCCTGTAATTAATAGTTGGTAAGATGGTGGGACAGATTTATTTTAAAAAAATAAAATAAATTAATACAACTTATAATAGTCGGAATGAATTATTATTTGAAATAAATTGAGACCCTAGTTTAATAAATAGTTAGAAATTTAGAATCAGTAAAAAATGTTTTTGACTGCTTGAAAGGACCAAGCAATGGGGAAATTATCTTTTCACATTAAAAACCTCTCAATTTTTTTTAATTAAGAAGTTTGCAAACTTTGATTTGAAATCTTAATTAATGAAAGTAATTTGTGGTTTTAAAAAAATAAAAAATAAATTATTATTTTATATACGGTTAGCACAATTAAAAAAATATTATATGTAAAATTAGTGATATGATATATGTTTTATTTTTTATTTTTTAAATATATTTTAGAAAATATTATTCTATTAATAACACTATTCCTGGAGTTTTTAACTTTACCTGTGTTGACGTCTTCTTTGCTGGTAAAGGGAGTTGGTCAGGATCCTGCAACACAGAAAGGTCAGAAGGGTGCCGGAGTT
>JBBYHM010000024.1:1710095-1813572 GCA_038381775.1 Adansonia rubrostipa | reverse complement strand
GGCGGGTGAGACTTGGCGGGTGGGACTTGGCGGTCGTCATGTGTCGTTTTGGTCGTCGCCATATGCGGGTCATAACAACCTGTAATGTATAAAACAATTATCTTAAAAATTCTCATTTATAATTAAAATTTTAACGTCTGATAATTATTTTTATAAAATTAAAAAATTATAATAATTATAATTTTATTTTATTCTTTTAAAATTTTTTATTTAAATATATAAGCATTCGTTAAACTTTGTTATAAATAAAATTGTGACCTTTCCAAACATTCCAAGCGGAGTAAATGGTGGTGAATGATGATTGATAACGTTGACTTTGTTACCAGTCAATATAAAATAATATACATATATATATATATATATATATATATATTTAATAAAAGAAAATGACACTAATGGCATAATCCTTGATTGAGACTTCGATGATGTGGAGTGATCATGTGCTGACTTTTTAAAAAAATTAATAATCCAGGCTGTAAACTTAACATTAATTCAGATGAGATGTAAATTAGATTTCAAGATTTGGACAGTACATTTGATCCAAAAATTTTAGCTTGTCTTGAAATAGGTTTTAAATTTATTTTTATTTATTCGGATCGATTCGGTTTAGTTTAAATTATCACTTATGAATTAAAATATTATTTTTATATAAATTTAATTATAAAAATATATAAATATTAATTAAAATAATTGTTAATATTTTATTTTGAATAATGATTCAAGTTACCGGATTAATCTAAATTTAAACTTGAATTTAGATTTTAAATTTTTATAAACCGTAACCCGACTTACGAATGGATTTAATCTAAATTGAATAAACTTTTAAAAATTTGATGTTAAAGAAAGTGTAAGCATATAATGTCTTCTTATTATAACAAAATATCTTTGTCAATGATTTATCAATTTTCATTAAAAAAAACATAATTTTTTCAATAAATAAATTTAGATGAAATTTTTATAGATATGACTAAAAGTATTTTCCGGAAATAAAAACTTCTGTCAAAAATTCTAAACCCTTTAGTAACAAAAATTTTTTTTGTCGCAGTGATATTATTGCCTAGAAAGAATTTATAAAATTATTTTGACATATATTCGTAGTTAATTCATTCTTTAGTAACAAAATTCTAGACGGAATCCAACGGATTTCGTCAATAAGTCTATCATGACGATAATCCGTCAGTAATGAATACATTTTGCGATGGATTTTTGACGCAAAAGACTTTAGCCCGTATTGGCTTTTTAAATAGTGAACGACCTTTGTCCGAATTTTTGCAACGAAATTCCATCCGTAAGAACAGTATTACCAACGAATTTACATTTGTGATGGATTCCTTAGCGAAGCTTTTTGACAAAATTTTTCCATAATATGTATGATAGAAAAGATGAAAAAAAAAATGAGAAGAGAAAATAAATCTTTTAACCATCTCTTAATAGAGTTGAAATATTAAAGGAAAAAAATAAAAATTATTTTATTTTATTATATGCCCTTTATAAGTTAAGATAAATTTAAATTTTAAAAAATAATAAATAATTCTGTTTAAAAAATAATAAATAATTCTATAAATATACGCATAAATATAAAAATACTTATTTTTTTATTTGCTTTCTTCTCACTTTTTTTACCAAATACATTCGAATTTTTTTAATTTTATTTTAAATAAAAATCTATCTGCATTCGTCAATGAATAATGAATATTTTACTTGAATAAGCATATTTATTTGAGAAAAAAAAACTAAAAATTTGGTTGGTGTCACATCTCATGCATAGCTAACTTTCTCTTGGCTTTCTATTCATGATATCATCAAATTAAATAAAATTATTTAAAAAAAAAAGAATTCATAATTTCTTTGCTCAACAACTAACCTTTTTTAAGAAGTGGGTAACTATCTATGTCATATTGTCAATTCCATTTTAGATAGAAAAATGCACCTTTCACCCCAAGTATTAGTTGAAATGATATATATATATATATATATATATATATAGTATTTTAAGTTTTTTTTTATTATTTTAAAAATAAAATATTTATTTTATTTTAAAAATTAATTAAAAATAAAATTTAATTTCATTCAAATAATTATAATTTCTTAATTTATATTCAAAAATTAAATTAAATATATTTAATTATTACTTAAATCAAAATCAAATAAAATTTAATAAAAATCAAATCAAACCGAACACTATGATTTGAATCTGTCTTCAATTTTTTTCTCGGCCCTAATTAAGAGGTTAAGACTAAATATACGCACAAAAAAATAAAGTGAAAGAGGAAGGGATCAATGGGTCTAATTTTCTATTAAATTGAACCAATATATAGCCTATATATATTAGAAAATTATTTCTTCCTTCATTATTTTATTATTATTATTATTATTATTATTTGTCCTAAGAACTTTATGGGCTTTGACAGCGTCAGCTTCATAAGGTCCAAACAATTAGCCACAAATTACGGCATATCCACTCTCCAATTATGTTTGAACATCTTCAACTTTCAAACCCTTTTTTTAATTAATTAATTAATTAGGATTATAACTTATAGAAGAGAGAGATTTTAACTAGTTTATAAGTTGAAAGCGTAATCTCATTTGAAAAATCTTTAATAGTCAAAAGATTTTTTTTTGCATAATCTACACTTTAATGATCAAGTTATTTGTATAATCACTTTTAAAAAAATAAAAAATTTTATTTAAATTTAATTATAAATATTAATATAAAATTAATTTTAAAATTTTTAAAAATTATTTTAAATAATAAAATAAAATTTTGAATTGGTTCGAACCTAAAAAATTTTCCCAACTTTTTACTTTGAAAATTTTGAAGACATGTAATTTTGTCGTTTTATGAGTATAACATGTGCATAATTTCTTTTATTTGTTAGTTCTGATAAAATGATTATTCAAAATATAATAATAATAATAATAATAATAATAATAATAATAATAACAACAACAACCTTTTGATTTTGTTTTTTTTTATTTTATTTTAAAACCTGACGTCTCTGACCAATTCTTTGGATGAATGAAGAGTTTGGTTTGTCACAATTTCAATGTTTTGTCGTTTTTAACTTTATACTTTTAGTTTATAAAATATAATAATAAATAATTTTTTAATTTTTTCTTTGCATACGATGTTTGCAGGAAATCTTACTATAAAGTTAACTTCCAGGCTCTCTTATTATCTTCGTATCGATTATAATAACTGATTTTTTTTATTATTTTTAATAAATTTAATGAAAAATTATTTTATATAATAATTTAAAATTTTTTTATTATAAGTATTTAAATTTGATTAATTTTTATAATATCTGAATCTGTTAATTTATTCATTTAAATGTAAATATAATTACTCGAAGCCATTACTCGAAGCCACACCATTTAAATTTATACATTACATAATTATTCGAATCTGTTAAATATTTAATTATTTAAGTTAATTTTTTTACCACATAAAATATAAAATAATAAAATTAAATTTAAATTTTAAATTCCCTCATTAATAACAAACAACTTCTAAAATATAAATTTTTTAAAACAAATAATAATATAATCTAAGATTGATTCACTTGATAAACTCTTGAATTTAAAGTTAAAGTTTAAACTTTAAACCTTTAAAAGAATTCTGATATTCAAGTATTCAAAAGATGCAATCTAAAATGGTCTAAACCTAACACAAATATTAAATCTGTTATTTGAACTTAATAATTAACCAATTATAAAAACTCAAACTTAACACAAATGAATCGAATGATATTAGCTATTCATTTAATAATTATCCATTACCATCCCTACATATAAAATGCTTCCCTCATTTGAAGGTGTTTTGTCAACTATCTTTTATATAGTGGCTATGAAACAAAAGTCCAATTTAAGGCCAAAGAATTTTTTTTTTCTCTCCGTTAATATTTGTATATAGTTTATATTTGATACACTGATAGTCAAAGGTTAAGAGTCCTTATAATTTGAGATTATAACCTTCAAAAATTTTAAAAATATCATTAATATATATTTAGATGTATTTATAGATTAAATATAATTAAATAGATCTTCTCAAAAATAAAATTTATATTTATTTAGTTTTTTATTTTGATTTATAATTTAATTTTATACATTAAAATTTATAGATAAATGTAATTCTCAGTCTTGGTCTCTAAAAAATTTTTAAACTTTTTTTAGTGTATTATACATTTATTTTTTATTAACCTATTAAACAAATATATTATATATTTATCTTTTAATCCTTGATTAATCTCAATATATTAATTTTAAAAAAATTAGGTTTTTTCATCTTTATTTTTGGCTTTCCTAGAAAAATGAGTAGCTCCATCCCGTTGACACTGTGTATGTTTATGTGGTCAAATGATGTTCTTTTACTAAATTTTTTAACTATAAATTTATGATCCTTCATTGCATCAATATATATATATTAGTGTGTGTACATATATTTATATATAAAAAACTCAAACAGCATAAAAATGGACGTCATGAAACCCTGAAAGTCCAAAATCAAAACAAATCTGTGAAACCCATCTCACAAATTTAAGTTTTCTCTCTCAAATATTCCTTAATTTTTTTTTCTTGTTCTTTGTTATCGTTGTTCTTTCTCCATGTCGGCTCATGAATATGGAGACTTTCATTACCATGCAAGTACCTTCTTCCTCAATGATCCCCATCATCAGCAAAGCGTTGCCGAAACTGACGTGTATTGGGTTTCACCATCTTCATCAGTTGATCCTTCGTATATGAGCTTCACTAATTGTTTAAACTGTACTTCCATGGATCATGGTTCACTTGAGAAAGCCTTTTGTTCGTCGTCACCTTCAGTCGAAGGCAGCAACCAGACGACAACGAAGCAGCAGCACGTTGGTGCAGGCGATTTAGGAGCTAATAATACTAGTGAAGTTATGATGACAGCTCCTAATTCTTCTGTTTCTAATTCGTCGTCAAGCGAGGCTGGTTTTGAAGAAGATTCAGACAAAATTAGAAAAGATAAGCAGCCAAAAGGGTCAGAAGATGGAGATGAAAGCTCTAAGAAAGGGTAACCAAGTTTTTTTTCTTTTCTCTTTAATTTTATTCGTAGTGTTAATTAATCCATGACTACAACGCAACCAGAATCGTTATTTTATGATTTTCACTTTTTCATTTGTTGAAGTCCTTTTATTGTGGAGACAGAAATTGTGAGTTCCTGTAAAGAGGAAACAAGGTTAAAGGCCATCGAAGATTTATCTTTAGGGCGTGCTTGATCGGTAAGAGTAATAGGAGAGAGAAAGGAAGACAGAAGAAATTAGAACATAGAGTGCATCATTGGTTGACCTCAGAAGGCAACTTATATTTGTTTGGGCGACCTGCAATATATCATTTGTCACTATTCCCCCGGAAATTGTTGGTCAAACGCATGGGCTACCTGTCTTAGTGATTGGAGTCCAATATAGTGCTAAGCGCCCTGATCTCGAGGATCTAGAAAACGTGTCCTTCTAAGAGATGGCCTGGTTTGCTAGGCTTCAAGATGTTTAGGCCACTTGGCTGGCTATAACGTTATCTATATTCACCGTAATATTCATTAATCTCGTAATTGGAATAATAATTTTATGTTCGAAAATATTTTCGTAATTATAATTTAAATCTTTTTAATAACTGTTTGTGTTTACCGTATATAACAGGAACAAGGCAAAAAAGAGAGGAGAAAATAAGCCAAGAGAACCACGATTTGCTTTCATGACTAAAAGTGAAGTTGACAATCTAGAAGACGGGTATAGATGGAGAAAATATGGACAAAAGGCTGTGAAGAACAGTCCATATCCAAGGTTGGTTTTTCTCTTCCTTTTTTTTCCTTAATTATTTACAATCAAACAATTATTTGAAATAATTTATCTTCTCTACAAAATCAAATAAATTATAAACCATGCTTCAAACCCTCGATTAAGGTTTTGCTACGTGCTTGCATTATCTTTTGATACCAGATTTGTCCATGAATTAAATCACGATTTGAAAAGTTTAAATTTTTTTTTCAAACCAAGGTCAGTGTAATCCGAAAGTCCGTTTTTGTTCTGGTTTACCAATGCAGAAGCTACTATAGATGCACTACTCAGAAGTGTACAGTCAAGAAAAGGGTTGAGAGGTCATTCCAAGATCCATCGATGGTGATCACAACGTATGAAGGTCAACACAACCACCCACTTCCGACGACACTGAGAGGAACCGCGGCGGCCCTATTCCTGCCTTCCATGTTAACGCCGCTGTCGTCACTTGCAGCGGGGCCAGGCTGCTCACCACACGAATTGTTTATGCAGATGCCTCATTATTATCACACGAATAATAACCAAGCTGGTGGTGCAGCTTCAATGTTTGCAGAAAACTTTAACCCTTCTCGGCACTACCACCACCACCGTCAGGTTCCTGACTATGGACTTCTTCAAGACATTTTAGCCATGGTTCCTTCCACGTCCCTCAAGCATGAACCATGAGTCTCTTCTGCATCTTTTACAACTTGTAAATATTATATATATCCTTAGTGATGCTTTCGGCTATTGGACTATCGCCATCTAGAGTTTGGCAGTTCACCGCTTTGCCTAGCAGCAGCTGCCGATGCCTTTGTTGCTCTCCCACAACTCCATTTTCACGGTTTAGGCTGCCATATATATATATAACTAGTTTTATTTTTATTTTCGTGTAACTTCGCTAGACCCCAAGAATTATTCTTCAGATAAGGGTTTGAAAAGGCCTAACATCAAGGGCTAGATATGGGGAGTGGGAACTGTTTTCATCGCACTTGAAAAACTTGGTTGAGTAACCGTATAGACTTAGTAGCAAAAAAATGCATCTTTGAGGATGATGATCATAGCTGATTTTGAAGGGAGGGGGGGGAAAAAAACTAGTATTAAGAGGATTTGTAGACTTTTACTATTGAATTAAAGTTGCATTTATATGTTTTCTTTATCGTCGTCCTTGATGGAATTATTTAATTAAGAATGCAAGAAATTATAATTTTCCTTTGGTACTTTTTTGAGCTGGCTAGTTTAAAATCTAAACTCTGAGAAGGTAAATGTGTAAAATTGGGTTTGAAACGTTGAATATATATAAACGTGCATGAAAAGAAATTTCACTTTTGTTTTGATAAAACAGCCCTAAACATCCCTTTAATTGAATTTTTTTTCCCTCTCCATACATAAATATATATATATATATATATTGAAAATTGTAATCTACCCTTTAACCTCAATTCTTAATTATTTAACTCGTGCTAATAAAATATTGCAAATTTAAATCTTTTCGAATTCACTATTTAATGAAAGTTTACTACCTTACTTAGTTTTTAATCATTGTTAAATTTGATTAGAGAGTCTGAGGTTTTGCTTGGTAGGGTAGACAGAAATTTTAGAAGACACAAACTTGAAGGAAAAAAAATAAAAAGATGATAACATATTTTTCTATCCATCGGTATACTTGGTAAGAAAGATGAAAAGGCAGAATTTCTTTTCTTTCATTGCTTCGTATAATTAAAAAATAAGAGAAAAAAATAAAATTATATTGTTTTTATCATGATACCATTTTGTAAATTAAATTAAAAAAAGCAAAGTCTAAAAAATATAGATAATTTTGTAAAGATACACATTTAACTTACACTACTCTTTTTTTTTTTATTTAGAGTGAATAATTTTTATTATTAAATATGAAAGATAATAATATTTATAATTATTTTTTATTTTTTAATTAAAAATATTTAATATTTATTTTCTTTTCACTTTTCGATAAGTAGCTTACGTTTTCAATCAAGACTTTAAATGACATTATTGGGATCATTAGGTTCATGTTGAAGTCACCAAATTCCAGTGTAAAAAACAGCTGAAAAATCAGGTCCTACGCTCCACCTAGGAAGCATTAAATAAATAAATAAATAAATATATATATATATATATATAACATAATATATTATAATATATATATATATATATATATATATATGAAGAAATTCCTCAGTCCGACGCCGACAAGATAGAAAAATTAAGTGTTCATTAATATATTGTGCGCTACTTTGTTTATAGAGCTCATTTTTTATTTGCCTTTAAAAAATTTTAATTTTATAAATAAATTAAAAAAATTTTATATGTTTTATTATATTTTTAATTATTTTTATTTTATTTTAAAAATTCGTATTATAGCACTAACATTATTTATAAAATCTAAAAATTCTTTTGATAATGAACATACCAAATTTTGTTTATATTGATTAATCAATAATTGAAGGGAAATTTTCTCTTTCTTTTTTTTTTTTCAATTTTTTTTATATTAACTCAAATGGATAACAAATTAAAGAAGTGGGTGGCTGGGTGGGTGGGCAGTTAGGCCAGCGAGCGGGCTAGATATGTGATAATGTGAATTAAGTAAATTTGTCAAACAAATTATATCTATCCAAAGGTCAACCATAAGGATTGAACAAAATTTTTTTAATTTAAATCAATTATTATTTATTAATTAAAAATATATTTTAAATTTAATTATAAAAAATATATAAACAATAATATTTTAATTTATTTTCAAATTATGAGTTTCTTAACCGATCCAATCAAAATTTGAATAAAAGAACTCAATCTATGAATATATATAAATATATTAAGATTAACGGCTGAGCCTGAATTGTAGATTATAGAATATAAGTGTTGGGTTATGATATCATATAGGTTTCATGGAATAATTCAAAGTGTCTCATTATTTTTACTTTTTTATTAAATTATATAAACAAGTAAATTAAAATTTTAATTATACTCATAATCAAAATAATAATACTCTATATGTTTCACGTAACTGTATAGTTAAGCAATCAATTTTTTTAAAATACTATTATTTCTCCATTTTTTTATTTTTTAACTCTAAAATTTGACCTTTTATGCAACAATTAGTCTTAAAAAACATGGCCAAGTATGGGCAGTATACGTATATACATATATATATATGAATAAGTAATACTTCATATAGGAAATTAATGATTATAAGAGAGTAGAGTAATTTTTATCATATGCATAAAAGACAAATTTTCAAATAATTGCAAAATTATCATTAATCAGTGTTATTCATGATTAGGCCACAGTTTAACATAAATCAAGTTTAACCTAAATCGACTTTAAAACTCGTATCATATTTATAATAATAATAATAATAATAAAATTTATTTGTATAATAATAATTTTAAATTATTTAACTAATAATTCGATTGAACGTAGTTCGATCCAAATTTAAAAAACCCTCACCGAACGCTTGCAATGAAAGGGTCTATTGTTAATTAGTTAAAGTTACAATATTTTAAAAGTAATATTTTAGCAAATAGCATGTGCCATTGTCCTTTCATGTTCTTAAAATAACCAGTTGATTGAAAAAAATTCAAAGAATATAATTATTATTCACCTGCTGTACGTAGACATTAATATTTGCATTAGATCTTATAATTTATATATATATTTATTTTATTTTATATTTTTTAACTATATAAATATATTAAAATTTTAAACGACAATAGTAGAATGTGTACTATCATATTTAAATTTATTGTATCGTAATTATTACATTATTTTTATATTATTGTATATTTATATCATATTTAAAATTATTAAATTTAGTTTATGTAATTAAAATCGTGTTTTTCTGTTATGTGCATATCAAAAATCAATTAATTAAATAAATAAAACTAAACGAATAAATCAATATATAATTAAATAAAGTCATCATAAAATTAAATAAAATTAGCTTGGATAAACTTAAATCTAAAATCTCAAAATCTTAAAACCTACACTTTGGAAAAAAAATCTAGTTGATCATAACTAGAATTTATTGCACTAGCTGAAAATAATTTTGCTAAAAAAATTATTATATTTTAAAGAAAATATATATTAAAATTTAAAAATTAAAAAAATAGTTTTTTGTGAGTAGTTTAATTTTAGTGGCGGTTTTTCATTTTAATTGAGAGACGTAAATAGCCGTATTTTATTTTAGTATTATAAAATTAGTTAGGTTTCTTTGTCAATTTTCAATTAAGTTAATATTATTGAGTCGAGTTACACTAAATTCAATTAAGAGTTTTATATATAATATAAAAGTGGGCAATTTTTCTTTTTAACTGAGAGACTTACATAGCCATATTTTATTTTAATATTATAAAATTAGTTCTTTTTTTTTATCAATTCTCGACTGAATTGATATCACTAAATCAACTGATATTAAACTCAGTTAAAAATTTTATATATAGTATAAAAGATTTTCTTTTGTATAGATTCATATAGTTCTTTGTAAGAATTAATAACGTTTTTATAATGGATAAAATATAGTACTGATAAAAAGAATTTGAGAAAATAATATAGTATATATGATGAAGTTAAAAGAAGGAAGGAGAATTCAAACTTTAAACTTTAATTACTTTCTTAAGATATAATTAAATTAATAACATTATTTTTTGGTTTTATTTCAATTTTTAAAAAAATCTTACACTTTTCAAAATCATAAGATATTTAGTAAAAAAAAAACAGAATAAATATTCAGTGTCTAAAATTATTTTTGTGTACTGATCAAATTATTTAAAAAAAAAAATCCAAGGGTTTTGGTTCATAAAATCATTTGCAAAATCCCAAGGGGCTGGTTTTGGTATTTCATTTGTTTTCTTTCTGTTAAGATTGTCAATTACAAGATTACCAAATCATACCATTTTTAATTACCTAAAACCAATTTTAAAAATAAAGATACTATTGTTAACCATATTGTCAATAGCAGAGCAAGCAAAAAAAATTAGAAAAAAAAAACATTTATTTTTTTATTAATTAATTTAAACCAACCCACCAAATCTGCACTTTTGCATCCAGCCAAAAGAAACCAACTTTGCCGTTTTGTCCCACTCCACCTAGAACAGATTAAGGGTGGGGTAGTCATCCGATTTAATTTAGACTAAATTATATATTACATGTTGTGATCCAATTGATCCATCTCTCACTGTTTAAATAATAAAATAATATTTTTATTTAAATTTATTTATAAAAATATATAAATATTAATATAAAATAATTTTTTTAATATTTTAATATATTTAAACAATAAATTCGGATCATTGGATTGAGCCAAATTCTAGCTTGAGATTGAATTTTAATTTTTTTCGGGTACCATTTCTTATGATGCAAAAATTCATATATTTATGTGGTACTTAAATATTTTTAGACGTTATAATCATATTTAAAGTAATTTATATTTATACAAATTTAGATATATTAAAAAATTATATTATATAAATTTTAAAAAGTTTATATATTTTTATTGTGTTTATATTATTTTTTTATATTTGAGTGATATTTAAAGTTGCCGGGTGTAATTTTCTATAAATTGATCCACATTATATTAATTAAATAGTGGTCAATTGTGGAAACCAAAAGTTTTTATGATTAACGGTTAAAAATTGAAATCAAAAGCTTCTTATACCAATCGGATGGACTACTCATCGATGATATTATGCCACTTTGCCTTGCAACGATAATATTCACGATAACAATAATATTAGAATTTAAATTTTAATTCAGTTGATTAATATTATTATATTAATATTTAATAAATTTAAAATTTAAATCTTAACATCTATAATATTATTTTTATTTTTAGATTAAAGCTTTTTTTGTATAAAAAAAATCACGATCAAATCGAGAAATTATTATAGATCATAATATTTTTTATTTTTAATATTTTTTCAAAAAACATGTGTCACCGTACTAAAGTAAAATCTAATTTTTCTACTAATGCCAACCTTGAAAATAATAATAATAATAATAATAAAAGGCTATAAAAAAAAATTTCTGATTAACGAAAGCTGTTGCTGTTGGTGCAAACTGTTGACAGTGAGCTTAGTTGAAAAAAAAATTAATTGTTACTATTTTCATCAACCAAATGGCTTAATTAATGGGAAATAAAATTTTAAATTCTTTGATTGATTAGGTTTTATTTTATTTTTGAATTATTATTAAACGGCTGACTTTCATTTGATATTTAGTACAATTTTAATTATAAAACAAAAAAAAAAAGTAAGAATAAGTATGCCATGCAGCCTCTAGAGAAAATAATTTTTTTTTTCCTTTTTCATAGTTTAAACTTTTTAAGTATTAATTTAAGAAAAAACAGTAATTCTTTTTAATTGGAAAAATGGAAATGAAAGTTAATCACTAAAATTATATAATATTTTTTAAAAAAATTGTAATATTTTTTTTTTGCTAAAATGGCATTAATTGTTTTAATTCTTACGAAGAATAATAATAATAAGATAAATAATTAAGAAGCTTGAACAGAGAAGTACACAACATAATTAAATTAGAAAGCAAATCCTAGTTAATTACTATCCAATATCCGTCACTCTTTCCTTAATTAATTCCCTTGGATTTATTACACATACAATAATAGCAGTTTACTTAATTAATATATAATATTATAAAATTATTTCATCTCAGATTTTTAAGGTTTTTAAATTTTACAACCGAATAAATTTGATAATTGCGAATATTAAAAAATGCATGACAGGGTAATAAACATAATCTAACATATTTAAAAATAAAAATAATTAAATATACATATCGTTATTATCTTATTTATATCTAAAATTTAAATATTTTTTAATAATTTATCTATGTATTTGTTTATATAATTGATAAAAAAAATAAACACGATACACAAAACATGATAATTATAATATAAATTGCGAAGCCTACAAATGATGCACGTTCATTTTATGTATGCTAAAATAATTACCATAAATGACATTGTTTTACAAAAAAATGTGAAATTAAAAGGGTTAATCTCATAAATGGTCTCTGTATTTTATCACTTCTTTTAATTAAGTACTTAAAGAAGTTTTTGATTTAAATAGGTATACCATCAAACACATGGATATTCTGCCAATGCCGTTTAATAATATTGATATGATATTTAATATTCAATCTAATTATAACATATCATATTTAAAAAAAATAATATAATATTTTATCACTTATAATAATCTTATTGAATATTAAATTTACGTTAATATTTATTTAATGATATCAATATAAAATATTTATATATTTGTTAAAATTATAATATAAAATATATATTTAGGCCAAAAGTATTTCAGACGGTGAATTGAAAAAAAAAAAAGTTATAATATACGAGACATTTGTATAATTAACACGAATTAAAAGGTGTACGGACAAGTAATAATAATATAATAATTAATCGTCGAACGCAATGCGTCAAACCTAAAGCCGAAACTGAAAATGAAATGCTAACCAGAAAACCCAACAAACAGAACCTCGGCAACAAGCAACAAGCAACAACAACAACAACCGGTTTTCAGAGAGTGAAAACGACGTCATATCCGAACGTTTTCTTTACTCTTCAAGCAAAGCTGATAATAGATCTCTCTCTCTTTCTTTAATTTCCTTCGTTTTCGAATCTTCAAATTGGATTTATTATTTTGTTTTTAAGAAAGAAATTCAAATTGTTGTTTTAGGGGGATCGTATTTATGATCATTTCATAGCGGCAACACCTTCTCCACTATTGGACGCCATTTTTCTTCTCTTTCTTTGATAATCACTTCTTTATTCTTCTTCTTCGTCTTCGTTTTTTTCCTTTTTTTTTTTGATTTATTTTTTACGGTTGGAGGAGATTATTGTTTGATCCGGAAAAGACATGGTGGTTTCTGGGCCAATTACGCCTGGACAGGTGCGGTTTTTTGAATTTGAATCTTATTGATTCAGTGTTGTTTGTTGGTTAAGTTTAGATTTAGTTTTGAGATTATTATTATTATTATTATTATTATTATTTGGATGAATTTGGACAATGTGATTTTTGAGCTTAAAATAGTAATAATATTACTTTTTCCCAAGTATTGACTTTGTGATTTCCATTTACTAATTTTGGATTCTATTATTTCGTTTTAGATTTTGGATTTCTTTTTCGAGTTTGAAGAATTATGCATATTTCATAAATGTTTCTAGAAAATGATTTTTTGAAATTATCGTGCAAATAAAAATCATTGTACTTCAAATCCGAAGATTAGTTTAGACGGTTCATATAGTTATTTTGACATCCGGTAAATCTAAAGTTCGAGTCCCAAATCCCAACGTCTATGACTCTTCCCTTATCCCAAGCTATGGTCTCATATGTACAAAAAAAAAAAAAAAATTCATGGTAGTTCTAAGGTTTGACTTTATTTTCCCTCTTTCAATTAGTGCAGATTAGTTTTTTTCTCAGAGAATTTAAGAATTTTTTCATAATCTTTTTTTTAAAAAAATTGTTACATAAGTAGGTACCTTGGTTTGATGTGTGAAGATATTTGACTCATAGATTAGTGACAGTGTTGAGAATCTAACGATTTATGGTTAATTGTGGTAATACTAATCTTCATAATGTATTGAATCTAATGTGAATGGTGTTGGGAATGTTTTTCAAGTTTTACGTGATATTTGATGAAAAGAACATATTTGCATTCGTTATAATGGGGAAATCACATTTTCATTTGACATCTACATGCTATTGGGGTTTCATTTTTGTTCGTTTAATGTTCTTTGACCGTGGCTGTTTGTGTTTATTTCACTTCTATGTTACTTGGACTCGAGTGTGAGTATCGGATACGTGTATGTTCAATCTTTTCTATGTATATATGGTGTGTTATATCCCTATATCTATGTTTGGATATGCATCGAATGCAGGTACTTGAAGAAAAATGAAAAGTCAGAGCAATATAGTTTTGGTCCCTGATTTTTACTTTCGTTATGTCATTTGTTCTTATGCATGTAATATTTTATCTTTCTTTGCATTTTTCCGCCTATTTCATTTTCTTGTACTCGATAGTTTCACCTGAAATACTTAATGAAGCCTTTATTATTATGCTGCAGGTGTCTTTTCTCTTAGGAGTTATTCCAGTTTTCATTGCATGGATATATTCAGAGTTCCTAGAATACAAGAAATCTGCATCTCATTTTAAAGTGTAAGGAAACGCTTCTCTTTGGAGTTGAAATAGGTGCACAAACTTGATAGGGCTTATATTCATTGGAGTTATTAACTTCAATGTTTGATGATCCTGAAGACTGCCTTTCAATTTGCAGCCATTCAGACAATAATCTGGCCGAAGTAGGAGATGAGACTATTAAAGAAGACGACCGGGCTCTTTTGCTTGAAGGAGGTCTAGCAAGATCAGCATCCGCTAAATTCCATACTTCAACCATTAAAACAAACTTGATTAGGTTGCTTTCTTCAGGTTTCAGTGTTGTTATGGGGTTTCCCATTATTGTACACTTTACACTCATCTTATCATTTCCTTCTTATGATTTTCCAGGTTTTTGACTATGGAAGAATCTTTTCTCCTGGAAAATCGAGCAATTTTGAGAGCAATGTTAGTCATATGCAGAAATTCACTTTTTTTTTGTCAGCTTTCTATTTCATCTTGTGTTAACTACGCAATCTAATGCAGGGCTGAGTTTGGGGCTATCCTGGTGTACTTTTATATATGTGACCGCACAAATTTATTAGGAGAATCTACGAAGGTGCTTTCATGCTTCTTTTTTGTCTTATTGGTTGTAATTCATGAATCCCGTTGTGACTTTTTTTGGAAAAGCTTCTCAAGTATACTGTTGCATATGTATTCCTACAAGGGTCTTGATTTTCATTTTTATATGTAATCATATATTTTGTTTCACGCTTTCTGATTTTATCTGTGCTTTCTTGTTCATTCTTAATTCCTTTCCCCTTCTTGGTTTCATTAGTCTCGTAGAAGCTCTTCAAGTAATTTTTGCGTTCCATTACCCTTGGAGCTCATTTTTTTTCCTTCCTTATTTTCCTTCAAGGTTAATGTTATTTTGTATAAACAACCTTATTTCTTCCCTTCGTTTTTGCATTCTTCCTTGAGTCCTCTCCTTTGGGAGGATATTTAATCTCTCTGTAATAAGCAGTTTGTGAACTCCATGTCCTTTCACTAATAGTTCGATATACAAGAATATCATACATCATCTGAAAGGATGAAATCATTTTCTTCTCTTGTGGCTTGAAATGTTTGATGGCTAAGTTTTTTTTTTCCCCCTTTATATGGTTTAAAGTGGCTATATATTTGCAAATTGATGGTAGTTTGAGGTTGCTCTTTGTTTTCACATGTTGATGAACGCTATAGGGAATTATTTATATTAATTCTTATGGGTGTTTACTTCCGCAGAAATACAGCCGTGACCTTTTCCTCTTCCTCTATGCTATTCTCATCGTAGTTTCAGCAATGACTTCTTTGACAAAACATAATGATAAATCCGCATTCTCTGGAAAGACCATGCAATACCTCAGCAGGCATCAGACTGAAGAATGGAAAGGATGGATGCAGGTGAGTGTTTATTGTTAGACTTATAACCTGTTAAGGAGTGACTACTTGAGCTTAGGCTCCTTATAAACACCTAATGTTAAAAAGTAGGTTTTTAGATTGTATTTTCTGATGTTCTTTTGTGTTTACTTCGGAAAGGGTTGAAGATGATACTTGTCTCCCAACAGTACCTTTTTCCATTTGGTCATAACTACCTAAATTATGATTTGATAATGTTTTTTGTAATTTTAATCTCAACGGTTTGTTCATTTGATTTGTTTTATATTTTATTCTCTTTAATTTATTGTAATATTAATAAAGCATTTCCTATAAATTGTGAAACTATCATATGAATTGTGTATGATTTGAGTATTCAATCTTTAGATGTGCACTGATGTTCATACGGACCAACTTCTATCTCTATCAGATTTATGAGATTGTTCATATTTGCAATTCCATGGGAATCCATGATATCTGCTGATCATTTATTCTGCACTTACATGTCGTTTTTGCTTTTACAGGTCCTATTTCTAATGTACCATTACTTTGCTGCAACGGAGATATATAATGCAATACGCATCTTCATTGCAGCATATGTTTGGATGACCGGATTTGGCAACTTCTCATACTATTATATTAGAAGGGATTTTAGTTTAGCACGTTTCACCCAGGTAATAGTCTCTTTCTGGGCTTTAATGCCATATCAGCACTCCGGTTGTGTAGTTTATAATTTTATACCCATCAATGAACCTGAGATCCATGTATAACTTCAATTTGATGCAGATGATGTGGCGACTAAACTTGTTTGTGGCATTTTGCTGCATTGTTCTCAACAATGACTACATGCTTTACTACATCTGCCCAATGCACACGCTTTTCACCCTCATGGTGTATGGAGCTCTTGGGATTTTTAACAAGTATAACGAGAAACCATCAGTGATGGCCGTGAAAATTCTTGCATGCTTTCTCATAGTTATCTTTATTTGGGAAATTCCCGGAGTTTTTGACATATTCTGGAGTCCATTGGCTTTCCTTTTGGGTCAGCAACCTGCCCACTTCTTTCTTCTAATTTTTATTTGATTTATCAACTTAGCTACAATTTAAAGCTTAGAAAGTTCATGTCCTTATATCATCTCCCTTGATATGCTTCTAAATCTTTTTCTTTTAACCTTTTCTTATTGCATTTTAAGTTAAAATGCCTTGCTTTTAAATATGTGTACCTCACTTGCGAATGAACCCGGTTGAATTAATTTTTAATTTTATTTCAAAGCAAGTTCATTCTTCTTGGCTTGGATATGTTAATAGCTGTTTGCTTATATCATTTTTTTCCTCCCTTCAAATGACAGGGTACACTGATCCTGCAAAACCCGATCTCCCTCGGCTGCATGAGTGGCATTTTCGATCTGGTCTTGATCGCTACATATGGATAATCGGAATGATATATGCCTACTATCATCCCAATGTAAGTTGCTAATTTTTTTTAGTAACCCGAATTCTTGTTCTATTGGTGCACAAAGTAACCATCTCTTTGTCATGTTTTAAATCTTAGGTTGAGAAATGGATGGAAAAATTGGAGGAATGTGAAACGAAGAGAAAATTCTCAATCAAAGCAAGCATTATTGCAGTTTCTTTATTCGTAAGTTGCCGGATCTTAAAAGATCTCTATATTACAATTATGCTAATCGGTTTTTGATGGAAGCTTTTCCTATTTTCCTAAATTCTTCAGGTTGGGTATGTGTGGTATGAATGTATTTACAAGCTGGACAAGGTTACTTACAACAAATACCATCCCTACACGTCTTGGATTCCCATAACGTGCGTATTAAAGATTTATTTTTCTAATTTACTCAGATTACTTGAGGAAGTTTATGTGAAGAAGGCTCATCCAATATCTTGTAAAACGAATCACTTTAGTTCAATTCCCGGGATCTGATTATTTTCTTTGCTTTCTTGTGATTCTAGCGTCTACGTTTGCTTGCGGAATTCTACTCAGCGGCTTCGGAGTTACTCTTTGACTCTTTTTGCGTATGTTTCCTGACTACAACTAATTCGTTCAATCTGTGCCCTCCTTATAAGATTGTGGATTATTGATTTACTTTTCGGGGAGCTTCAGCATTATTTTGCACTTATACCCTAATTATGCTACATTTTTGTGCTTCCTAGGTGGCTTGGCAAGATAACTCTGGAGACTTACATTTCTCAATTTCATATCTGGTTAAGGTTTGTCGACCAATCGAACTTTTCTCTTTTTAATTTGTTCCTCAAACTGATATCTAAGAAATAGTCCCATAGCAAAACAGGTTAATCTCGATATCTAGTTTTGCCTTTGGATCATTTTTGAAGCATGTTAATTCTACAAAGCACTGAAGTAGCGTAAGAGTAGCAAATTTACAGGGTCTTTAAGATTCTCATAATTGCATTTCGTACATTGCAGATCTGACATGCCTAATGGACAACCGAAGTGGCTTCTTTCGTTTATCCCGGAATATCCATTGCTCAACTTCATGCTTACCACTGCCATTTATATCTTGGTAAGAAAATTTCCTCCACTCTTCCAGGCTTTGTCGGCAGTTCTGAATTGTATTTCGTGCCTTCTTGCCTTACTTCTGCAGATATCTCATCGACTATTCGAATTAACGAATACACTTAAGTTGGTTTTCATACCCACGAAAGACAACCGACGGCTGCTATATAATTTTATAGCTGGTGTAGCCATTTCGTTGTGTTTGTACTGCACCTCACTCGTTCTTCTTCAGATTCCTCATTCAACTGTAAGCTCCTAATTCCAATGTAGTATTAACTAGTTTTCAGAATTCTAAACCTACGTTATCGAACTCGGGAGTCAGTGTCGGATACGGTATATATTTGACACAGGTATGTTCAATTTTTTTCTAAGTTTTTAATATATTTGGAAGATAATACCACCATACTCTACGTTACTTAGACTTGGGTGCAAGTGTCGAATATGAGTAGCATTCAACACGCATTTGTTCAATTTTTTTAAGTTTTTCATATATTTAGAAGGTCTTTTTGAGGCTCATATCCTCATATCTAAGTGTAAAAAATGAAGAAAACGGATATGTAATTTCAAGAAAAATAGAGTCAGATCAACATAGTCTATAAGGTCATAAATATTTCCGAATGTGTCAAACACAAATATCTGGGTACTTCATGAAATATGAAGAGTCGGATGGCCTCCGATTCTTTGGCACCGCAGCCTCTTCCAAACTAAAGATTATCAGAATTTACCATGTTCTTAACCTGCATATCTTGATTCCACAATTGCAGGCCTGAGAAAGCATGACCCACGAGTTAGATCGAGCTTTTACTATTGAACATACGAAAAATTACGTATAGTTGGAGCAAAATAAGGGATCTCGGAAGACATCTAATGGATCTAGCTTCCGAACCAGATATTTCCAACGATTTTGTGTAAAAATGGCCCTCTATTTTCGTCCTTTGATCCTAAATTAGAAATCACGGCTTCGCCTTCCGATATCGATGAAACGGTGTCGGCCGGAAGCAAATCTTTCTTTCCTCTCACATTCTGTTGTAGTATTGCACAAGTTGCATATATCGTTTCTTGTGTAATTTTTTGTTTTGGGTCATTGATTGTAAAAAAAATAATAATAATAATGTATATTCATGTGTTGCAATTTAAAAAATTTTTAAATTTTTTATCTAAGCTTGAATTTAATATGATCTATTCAGATTATTGATATTTACTGTTTATATTTAATAAAAAATTAAAAATTTATTTTTATATTAATAGTTATAATTAAATTTAAATAATTATTTTAATTATTAAATATTAATTCAGGTTGAACTTGGATGACTCGTATCGATCAAAGTCATGTCTAAAATCTTAGGCCAAACAAATCGGACTTGTCAAGCCGATGATTTAACTTATAAACAAGTTTATTTATTTTCGTCCGTCATCTATTAATGTTTATAATTTATAAACCTTACACGGTACCAAATGTTTTCAAAATAAAATGAAAAAAATCGATTAAATTATTATTACGAAGGTTAATTATGGAGTAAATGATCAAGTTAACTGTCGATCAGAAAGCTTGACTCCCCTCAAGAGTTTAATTAGTTCAATTAATAATCGAATTGAATAATTATTAATTCAAATTTTATTTGTTTAACACTAATTGAATCAAATTTAAAAAAAAATTACCTTTAATTGATCAAAATTATTTCAATTAATGCAGTTAAATGAATTAATCAATAAGTGAGAATAGAGAAAATACTGCAAATGCTAAAAGTTAAACTTAGTGAATACTATTCAAATTACATAAATTAATTAAACTAAACTTTAAATTTCAAAAAACTAAAATTTAAAATTATATTGTGCTGTTTTTACCAAATTTAAGGACTTAGTAATCAGGAAGTGAAACGATATGCTAAGTTTAAGTAACGTGGTCCTTTTTAAAGTGCAATTATAATGTTAGTATCGGTTGATTCAGGCCAAGTAAGGTATTATCACTAGGTAAATTTGTTTTAACTTGAACTGAAATATAAATATTTTTTTACTTTAAATTCATTTATATTTGTAAATGTGTAACATAAATCCGTTTAATTCAGCCATATTATATTTTTTTGATTTATCAAATATAAATTTTTTATTTAGTATTTAATAATTTAAATTTTTTAATTAATTTTTTTTTCATTATTCTTTTAAGTGGACGGTATAACTTTCGTTATTAAAATGCTTCAACAAATCAGCAACTAATAAAATAAAATTATAACTATTATAATAAAAAAAATTCAGGCCAGTCTTAGGTTTAAAATTCTTTAACTAAGGCTCAAATCGTTTTTAAATGAGCTTTTTTTTTTTTTTTGCCCAAGCCCATATTTTAAACTCTAATATTTTTATCTAAGTACTTTTAAATATTGGGTAAACTTTCAAATTTATGTAGATAATCTAATCTTTGAACATCTATGCCTAGAATACAATATTAAGGACCAAAACAAAAAAAAAAGAAAACAAAAATGAAAAGGAGGTTAAGTGAGAGTACCCATCATCAGCGGACTTAAATTAACTTCAATCGGGCAACCAACATAACGAGCTTGAGGGTACTTTCTTTGCAGCTGAGGCCATTGCACAAAGAACTGATCTGCGATCCATAACTTGTAAAGCAACAAACCACTTAAAGAAAGCCTTTTCACTCTTGCAATGCTCTCAACATAAAAGATGAATGACCATCTAATTCTAACCACCTGCAAAGCAAAAATTTATCATCAGCGGACTTAAATAAACTTCCATCAGGCAACCAACATAATGAGCTTAAGGGTACTCTCTTTGCAGCTGAGGCCATTGCACAAAGAAATGATCTGCAATCCATAACTTGTAAAGAAACAAACCACTTAAAGAAAGCCTTTTCACTCCTGCAGTGTTCTCAACATAAAAGATGAATGACCATCTAATTCCAACCACCTGCAAAGCAAAAATTTACCAAGAAAAACATGGCCAAAACTCCAATTTTCTTATATGTAGAAATTTTACGAATTTAACTTCTTGTTCTTCTTCTTCTTGTTGGATCCCATCGAGTTTATTTTATATTACTCTATCAGATACAGAGATATGTTCAACACAGGTATATTCAATTTTTAAAGTTTCTCTATATATTTTGAGGGCCCTTGAAGGTCATACTTGTCAATTCATATTATAATCGTGTTAAAGATATTTTATATTATAATAATTTATATTATATAGATTTTGCAATATATATTTGTGCTGTGTATTAAGTACTTTATACGTGTCATATTTTTGTAATCATGTCTAAAATTACAATGTTTATTGAAGGGTTATATCCCCATACTCGTGTCCGAAAATGTGTCGGACACACATATTAAACACGGATACTTTAAAAAAATGAAAAGTCGAAGCAACATAGGTTTTATTAAAAAGAGAAAGGAAATACAAATCACATGACTTAAAAGGGAAATATGCAAACCTTGAAAAAGAAAGCAGTTACACAGAGGAATACAAGTACCAGGGCCATTGCAAAGAACCTGCAATTAAAGTAAAAACAATTACGACAAAAAATTTGATTTAAGCATCTTTTTTCTTAAAAAAAAAAAAAAGTAAAATCAACAAAATTGGAAGGGGAAAAAATTTAAAAGAACAGAAACAGCAAAATATCAATTGAGGTCTGATTTTAGTTATCAGCCAAAATGCATAAGCAATGGCAATTAAAGTTGTCCAAACAGAGGTTACATATGATTGACCAACTTCCCTGCTTCTATAGATCTGCACGAACTCTGCAGTGATTCCATTGACCCCACTCTGTAATTGAAATAAATTTAAGCAAGGAAATCTCTTATAAGAGCAGCAAAACAGGGAAAATGAAACTCAATCCGACTTCTTAAAATGAAGCACAACTAGGGTGTAATCGAGATACTGCATGTTATTCAGGTTAGGCTCAAAAAAAAAAAAAACTTGAATTTGATTTGGTCATTGTTAAGTCGAGTTTGAGTAATTGAGATAGCTAAATTCAAGTATCCTAATGCTTGACTCAAGTAGCCTGTAAACTTAATTGAGCTTTTAATTTTTGATATATTTTCTATTTTTAATTAATATTGAAAAATCTCAATTCGAATTCGAACTTTAAACTTCGAGTTCATACACAAATAACTGAGTTTGAAGTTAAGTAAGAGAATCAAGCACATTTTTTATCAAGTAAACGAGCCTAATCAAGCGAGCTCTAGTAGCTCAAACTCAAGCCTTAAATAAAAGCCTTGATCAAGTTCAAATCAAGCTTCGAATCTTGAATTTTGTACCGAACTCAAGCTTCTCAAATCGGCTCGACTACACCCCTAAGCACAACTAAGGATGCCATGTCCACCATCCAATGCCAAACTCGTTTACTATTTACAAACTAATCCTAATAAAAGCAAAGATGGAACTACCGACGCAGGAAATCAGCCAAGATAATTCAAACAAGTACATGCCAGCCAAAATTCTTTCAATAATGCATCAGCAAAATACTAATGCCATCAATATTCTATTACTAGATCTAGCTTTTTGGAAAATGTAGAGTTAGTTTTAAATTGTCGAAAACATCATACTTGAGGGTCTGCAATTAAGCTTTCTATTGTGAAAGATTCAGAGCATTTTTGCTTATCCATGCAATTCAATTGTGATACTAACAAACATTCTGAAAGAAAAAATTACTTTAAAATAAATGCTTCGAAAATTAACACATTTCCCTACGAACAAAGGAAAAAAGAAGAGTAGTGAAAAGATTATCAAAATCATTGAATTATTCAACGGATTTTCGTTAAATAATAATAATATATAAATAGTACTACTACGAACAAAAAATCATATTAAACAATTTGAAATCAAACGAAGAAAAGGGGAAAAAAATAGCTATTAATAACAGAAAGAAAAATTGAAGCTGCTAAATTTACCGAATCAGCCAAAGAATTCTCCAATACGCGAGCTTTCTGAAGGCTCATATTATCAGTAGCAGCGGCGATACAAAACCTAGGCGAAAACCTATCCTTTTGCAAAACCAACAAAAGATTAATCATCTCCGCCGTGTATCCTCACATAACCGAGAAATCACAATCCGACGATCATAATTAAACATCGTAAAATCAAAGAAAAAGGGATAAACGAAATTTGAAAGCGCACCTGAACCTAAAACAATAAGTGTGCTGAGAGGCTGCTACCGCTGCGGAGCTCTTTTGCTTAGCGGCTTGCCGGTTCGGCAAATCACGTAAAGGACTCGGAATAACGTGATTGTAAGAAAGGCGATTAAACAAGTGATTGGAAGATTCGAAAATAAATTGGAGAAGCAATAGCAATTATTTTTTTTAATTTTTTTTCAACGAAATTACAACTGAAGCAACTCCAGGAAGATCAGAGTAAAAAAAAATATAATGTTGAAACTTGAAACAGAGGATCAAGAAGGATTGACAGAGGAAATTCGATTTGGATGTTTCGAAATCCACGAATCAAGAAATTGGCGATTAGCACCGTAATCTGAATTTTTTAAAAAAAAATGAAAAAAATGAAAAAAATAGTGAAATTGAAAATAGTATCGTGACGACGGATATTCTCTCAGCCTCAATTCGTATATTTATATCAAAATTATATAAAGTTGATGGATTTATATTACATACTGAAAATGCTTTCACAAAAATTATCCGGATTATTAAATTAATTTTTTTTTTCTTCTCTTCATAACTGAGCTAACACCCCTTTAGTTATTGCCAATTTTAAACTATTTTAATTTATGATTTAAATCCCGTCGTTTTCTCACAAAACGGCGATCTCAATAAGGTTCTTACATGCCACGTGCGGCTCTTCAATATAGCAAATGAAAGAACGAAATCAATAAAATATCATCCACTCACACAAATCTTCCTGTCCGAGCACATCCCATCACCGTTCATTACATCACAAAACGAAAATACTTACGGATAACAAGCCCTTGTCCGCTCGATTCGGATAAGATACAAACACTCACACCGAAAGAAACATAATATTATTTGACTATTATATAACTTGCAGATTCAACGACAAGACTCCACAGTCATTCCGCTCCAGTCAGATATTATCGGCATTTCAAATATTTATTTATTTTATTTTTTATTTTATCTATATATTTTAAAAAATTTATTATGCAAAGCTTCCGGTTCGAGGCAGCAACTTAACGTCTAGCCAAAGAAAACGGTTATTCTTTCCGTTTCTGTTTACCTTCTCAATCCATGATTTAAACTCGTTGAGAGAGCAAGGGGGCGAAACAAACACAAAATTAATACAAAAAAATGGCTGCAAAGCTATCGACCTGCTTTTTCAGCCATGGATTTATCGGTTTTAATAACAGTAATTATAAAAATAATGTTGATAGTTTTAATAAGAATGTAAATCTGAGGTTATTGTTCTTGCCTTCTCGTCGCTGGCTGCCAGCTTCTTGTAAAATGCGGCAACGGAATCTCAGGTATTTTTTGTATCAATCGCCGTTTTAAATGATCGATTTTCTTGTTTTTCTTTTTATTTCAATCTGTTGAATTTGTTTGTGAGAAATTTTCGATTGAAAAGGAACTTTTTGGGCCGTAATTTAGCAAAAACCTAGACATTCTTTGCTAGAATTTGATTTCGCAATGCTTATTAATGGCGGATTAGTACCTAATGTTTATGAGAATGTCACGTTGGCTAGCAAATGAGCTTGAGTAATAATGACCGTGATAATGCGATATTTCATGAAGAATTCATTGTATAACAGTCAATTTTACATCATATATATTATCAACAAATTTTATATCAAATTTACGTCGTATATATTATTGGCTATATTGCTGGTAATGACCGTGAAGACGTCATATATATATATATTAATAGCCAATATATATTAATGGCTATATTGCTAGTCAATTTCTCATAAACAGTCAATTTACATCATATATATTGCTAGAATTTGATTTCGCAATGCTTATTAATGGCGGATTAGTACCTTATGTTTATGAGAATGTCATGTTGGCTAGTAAATGAGCTTGAGTAATAATGACCTTGACAATGCGATAGTTCATGAAGTATTCATTGTATACCAGTCAATTTTACATCATATATATACTATGAACAAATTTTATATCAATCTTACATCCTATATATATTATTCATGAACAATTCATTATATATATTATCAACAAATGGAAGACGTATTCTGATATTTTATATGTTCCTACTGATATATGATCCAGTTGTTTGATGCTCCTATTGATATTTATGCAGTTCAAAACATAAAAGACAACAAGGGAAGAAACCTCCTTCTGAGCGGATTCCGACAAGTGCAAAGTTGCAGCCAAAAAGCGATGAGGAATCTGAACCCGAACATTCTGTCCCAAAAAGTGTAGATATGGAGGGTATTGTTAATGATGAAACTACTTTTAGAGGCAACATTGACACGAGGGTAGATGTGGAACATATTGATGAAGAGAATTTAGGCGCTCAATCTGCCTCTGCCATTGATACTAACAGAGACGTGGAGCATATTGATGAACAGAATTTGGGCACTCAGTCTGCCTCCGCAATTGATACTAACAGAGATGAGGAGCATATTGATGAACAGAATTTCAGCACTCTATCTGCCTCTGCCATTGATACTATCAGAGATGTGGAGCATATCGATGAACAGAATTTGGGCGTGGAGGATATTGGTGAACTGAATTTGGGCACTCTATCTGCCTCTGCCATTGATGCTAGTAGAGATGTGGAGCATATTGATGAAGAGAATTTGGGCGTGGAGCATATTGATGAGCAGAATTTGGGCACTCCATTTGCCTCTGCCATTGATACTAACAGAGATGCAGAGCATATTGATGAACAGAATTTGGGCAATGTATCTGCCTCCGCCATTGATACTAAAAGAGATGTGGAGCATATTGATGAACAGAATTTGGGCACTTTATCTCCCTCTGCCATTGATACCAAAAGAGATGTGGAGCATATTGATGAACAGAATTTGGGCACTCTATCTGCCTCTGCCATTGATACTAACAGAGATGTGGAGCATGCTGATGAACAGATAATGGACAGCCTCGCAATGCCTGCTCTAACAAAAGCTTTGGTACTTTCATTTACCAACAAGTCTGTAGCGAATCTGGATGCAGATTGTGTTTCTTGGTGCTGGTTTTTTCCCCATATAGATATTTTAATTTGGTCTGTTTATCTTTGTGAACATTTATAGTTTGATGGTGAAGTGGGAAGAATGCATTTACAATTGGTTAATTTTTGTGTTCTAGCAATTATCGTAATTATGAGTCCTCAGTGGTGGTGAATAAAAGTGAGAATCAAGGCACTATATGGAATAATTGAAGTTTGTTGATTAGGATTTTTATGAGTTTTTAATGGAAAAATTCCCATTCTTCTTGTTTCTTTCGGCTGTTAAGATGCATTATTTAATCTTATTGTTCAAGAAGTTGTTTGAATTCTTTGTTGATGCTTTATCTGGTTCAGTACCATGCCGTTTTGATAAAATTAATTTCCTTTTAGGTTACAGTTATGGACATATCAAGTCTTAGGAGAAACAATTATTTGTTGAGCTGTTAGATATAAATAGTCATGTACTTCCTTCTTCTGTTTTCTTCAAAGGAACTAAGTAAATTGAAGGTTTAAATTTAAAATACTGATAAGTCATTTTCTCTTCTGCAGGCCAACAGAGATGGTGGAGAGCAGCTCTTAACTGTTCAACTAGAGGACCTGCTAGGAATGATAAAAAATGCAGAGAGAAGTAGGATATCTTGCTGTTGAAGTTCTGTTGAATTTTTTATTTTATATAGAACTCATTTTGGAATTCTAATTTGCATTGAGAGAGATATATGCATATCATCGTATACATTTGTTTCTAAATATGTAGATATCCTTCTTCTAAATCAAGCTCGGGTTCATGCATTAGAAGATCTTCATAAAATTCTCAGTGAGAAGGAGATACTGCAAGGTGATATTATCACTTTGGAAATGAGAGTGGCAGAAGCTGATGCACGGATTAAAGTTGCTTCCCCAGAAAAGATACATGTGGAGCTCCTGGAAGATCAATTAGAGAAATTGCGAAATGAATTGATTCATAGGGGTGTTTCTGGAAAAAATGAGCTTAAAGAGAATCAAAATGAAATTTCTAATGAGGAAGCACTTTTAGCTCGTGATGGTCATGTTCATTCTCTTAGCAAGGTGGTTGATTCATTGAGGACAGAGAATCTAGCACTAAAAAATGATATCCAAGCGCTTAAGTCAATGCTTAGCAATGTCAAGAACACCGATGAACGCATGGTAGCACTGGAAAATGAACGCTCTTTTCTAGAGTCCTCTCTGAAAGAGTTGGAGAGTAAACTGTTGGTTTCTCAGCAAGACTCGTCAAATATTTCTACTCTAAAGGTTGAATGCAAGGACCTATGGGCAAAGGTAGAAAATTTACAACTCTTGCTAGATAAGGCGACCAAACAGGCTGATCAAGCTATTTTAGTGTTACAGCAAAACCAGGATCTTCGAAAGAAGGTTGATAAATTGGAAGAATCTCTTGAAGTGGCTACTGTCTTTAAGGTTTCATCTGAGAAAATGCAACAATATAATGAACTTATGCAGCAAAAGATAAAACTACTAGAGGAGCGTCTTCAAAAGTCTGATCAAGAGATATATTCGTATGTCCAGTTATATCAAGAATCTATAAAGGAATTTCAGGATACCCTTGATAGTTTGAAAGAAGAAAGCAAGAAAAGGGCATCACATGGACCAGTTGATGATATGCCTTGGGAATTTTGGAGCCTTTTATTGCTTACTATTGACGGTTGGGTGCTAGAGAAGAAAATCTCAAACAGTGATGCAAAGCTGTTGAGAGAATTGGTGTGGAAGAGGGATCGACGCATTCATGATGCATATATGGCATGCAAAGAAAAGAATGAGCATGAAATTGTATCTACATTTCTCCAGCTGACATCATCACAAGCTAGGTACCTACCTTTAACTAGTCAATTTTACTGCAGTATTGCTGGTTTTTTGAACTTTTCCATTTTGTTGATCTTTAGTCCAGGGTTGCATGTCATTCATATCGCCGCTGAGATGGCACCAGTTGCCAAGGTAAAACTTAGCCTCTCATACTTGCTGCTCTCTTGGATAATCTTTAATGAACATACATCATAAGAGATCTTATCCTTTTCATTCTTTTTGCACCTTCACACCCTCTTCATCTCTGATGTTGTATTATTATTGAATTGCTACTTCTTTGATTGACCATGTTCAAAATGAAAATCACACATGGATTTATTAGATTGTTAATTTCTTTCAAGGTGTGGTGCAGTGATTTGACATATTTGTGTTTCCGATGCCTTGCATATTTTCCCTCTTTAGAATATGGAGATATAAGTTATAGGAGCATCTTAACACTTTGGATTTTTCCTTTTCTGTAATCTTGTTGGCCTTATTATGCTTGCTTGCAGCTGTTTTTTCCTCTGTGGTTTTTTCCTTGTTCGCCAGCTCATTCACCTATGATTGTACTTGCAGCTGTTATGATTAGTTTTGCATTCCCAGTTACAATTTTAGTGGTTTGTTATTTAATCATAATGGAAGGCACTGCATTGTTTTCACTAAAGATACATTATATAATGCTCACAGAATTACAGAGTCTACTGTTCTTTCCTTTTGGAGCACAAGTAGCAAGCACTAAATTAATGTCTAGGTTAATCCAAAGCTGTACTTTATGGCTTGGATCTTATGAGAAAGAATGAAAATAAGTGAGATCCTTTAAAATTCCTATGGAGTTGACATCTTTCATTTACTGGTTAATTGACTTAATTGAAAATGAAACAATTTTACAACTTTCCCTACTACAGAACTGCCCTCTTTAGCAGTTCTATTATATCTCCTTTGCCTATTGTTTACCTAGATTAAACAAGCTTAAAGTTGCTATTTAATTTGTCATAGTTGGCTGAGAAATTCAGCTACAACTATTTCAAACATCCCAATGTGTAGTTTTTAACCTTTTGCTCTTACCACCAAGCAAACAAGCTCTGTGGAAAGTCAGCTGGAATTTTGCATAAACGGAATATATGACTTCAATCTGCTTGATAGTAGTTGAATAGAGTATGATCATCACTTTTGCACTGTTGGAAGGCTGCCACTTTGGTGCTTTGTAACGTATTTTTGTGGAATTGTGTTTGGACCTGCATGGATGGATGGCTGGCTGTATTATGTGATCAGGAATGTCTCAATGCTGATGTCATTTTATTCCTGCATTATCTTTTCCATTTTTGTTACCAATCCACCAGTTGGATCAGTGAATACTTATTAAAATCTATCTTTACATGTTAATGATATCCTGTTCTTTGTTAGATTTGGTTTTTTATCTGTTTAGTAAGCGATCCCCAAATTTCTAATACTAAAGAATAAATATCCAATAATTGGTTTGTGATTTTTTTAAAATTGTCCAATATTATTCTCCTTTTGTATTTTTACATGTTAGTTTGGAGGATTTGTTGTTCTATTTTTTTGTTGCTATTTTTTTTAATTCAATTATTTTCGATCAGGTTGGTGGTTTGGGAGATGTTGTGACTGGTCTTGGTAAAGCCTTGCAGAAGAAAGGACACCTTGTGGAGATTGTTCTTCCAAAATATGATTGTATGCAATATGATCGTATTCGTGAGTTAAGGGTATATTAGCCTATTGGAGATTTAAGATGCACTAAGATCATAGGCCAATATCTGTTTATGACGATTTTAATTTTTTTAACAGGCCTTAGATGTGACAGTAGAGTCTTATTTTGATGGCAAACTATTTCAAAATAAAGTCTGGGTTGGTACTGTTGAAGGTGATAATTTTTTTCTTTCACTTCCAGTTGCATGTTATTAGCTTTGCATTCTGAATGCGGAATTTAATTCACAGGTCTTCCTGTTTATTTTATTGAGCCTCATCATCCCAACAAGTTCTTTTGGAGAGGACAATATTATGGAGAGCAAGATGATTTCAAGCGTTTTTCATTTTTCAGTCGTGCGGCACTTGAGTTGCTCCTTCAAGCCGGCAAGAAACCAGACATAATTCATTGCCATGATTGGCAGACTGCTTTTGTTGTATGAAATTTAACCTCATGTTTCTTTTGGCATCTGATTCATTAGTCTGTTGTACTGAAGCTTTTCTTACTACTTTCTCAGGCACCACTTTACTGGGACTTGTATGCTCCAAAAGGTTTAAATTCAGCTCGAATATGTTTTACTTGCCACAATTTTGAGTACCAAGGGGCTGCACCTGCTTCAGAATTGGCATCATGCGGTCTGGATGTCCACCAGCTAAACAGACCTGACAGAATGCAGGATAACTCAGCACATGATAGGGTCAATCCTATTAAGGTGCTGTAATCACTTGTTTGGCTATAACAAATGAATGCGAAGTTTCTTTCTATTCTTTTTCTAATTTTCCTTCTTTTCCAGGGTGCAATTGTGTTCTCTAACATAGTGACGACAGTATCACCCACTTATGCACAAGAGGTCCGAACTGCTGAGGTATGAATGTTTTGTAGTTTTTATTTGTACAACTTGGTCTGCTTTTCTAAGTTTGATGTTAAACTACAAAATCATGCCCCCCTTTTTTACAGGGAGGAAGAGGCCTCCATTCAACACTTAATTTTCACTCAAAAAAGTTCATGGGAATCTTAAATGGGATCGATACCGATTCCTGGAATCCTGCTACCGATATTTTTGTCAAAGTGCAGTATAATGCTAATGATCTGCAAGGAAAAGCAGAAAATAAAGCTGCCATGAGAAGGCATCTAGGACTTTCATCTGCTGATAATCATCGGCCATTGGTAATTTTATTTCTAAATTCTTTATTTTTAAGAATGTGATGCAAAATCTTCTCTAGCACCCTTTTTGTTTTACCCTATTTTTCATGGAAACCTAAGGTATCTATCTGGTTCATGTCAAATTATACGGTTGGTATATCTAAGAGGATGATATACTAATTAGAAACTTCTTAGTTTAAGTTATTCTTTTGTCTGAAATGCCCCTTTTTTCTGTGTGTTACAGTTTTGTCAAGTTGATTCGTGGAATGCATGCTTTTGAAGTGACCTAAATTAGATTGTAAGATTGATCGTCAGGCTTTCCACTGACAACTTATATAAAATTTTGATCAATTTTGATAATCAAACTGTAGTATGAAATGGCCTTCATATCCTCATCTGACAGGAAGCTATGATTTAACCTAATATTTGCAATCCACCTCTTCCTATTAGGAGTGATTGAGGTATATTAAGATATTGGGATGTATTACGTTTTCTCTACACAAGCTTTTTGAGTGTGCAGTGTGAATGCACGGTTACCTTTTTGTTCCGATAATATTGTATCATAGGAGTTTGTTTTTATTTCTTAACTTACTCCTGTTTATTAGTCAATATCACGTGAATTCCAACTAGAGGTCTTTTATTTATTATCGAATAGGTGGGCTGCATAACAAGATTGGTGCCACAAAAGGGCGTCCATCTAATTAGACATGCCATTTATCGATCATTGGAGATGGGTGGTCAGTTTGTGCTTCTTGGTTCAAGTCCAGTTGCCCACATTCAGGTAAATCTCTACTGTTGTTTTGTCTATGTAAATGTAATGATGGGAAAGTAAATAAGGATCTCACTCTCAAATTGAGCAAATTAGTTTGATTTTTTTTTCCCTTCTGAAGCTTAATGTTGGCTTGTTACCCTTTTGGTCTATTTTAAATTTTCTTTAAACAATCTTTTTGGATGTTTTCATAATGATTAACACTAGAAATATAAACCATCCAGGGAAGGTCTTTGTCTTAATTCCTTTATAATATGTTTATTTTTAATTAAAAAAAAAACTTTGAGAAATATTGGAAACCTTGTGTATAGAAACAAATACATCTTCACCTACTGTCACGTGCATATTATTTAATGTATCATACTTCACACTTAATACTGCATTAAAATGGAGAAGCTGATTAATGAATTATAAATATGATTTGACAAGGTATGTATCCTGGACTGAAACCTTTTAGTCTATGTTGCTCCAACTTTTAGTTTCTTGAAGTACCCATTTCAAACACATATTGGGACATAGGTATAGGAATATGACCTTCCAAATACATGGAAAAACTTTTAAAAAAAATTGAGCATACTCGTGCTGGATTCATACCCCGTATTTGAAACTCGCACCCAAGTTAAAGTAACATAGATATTAGTCATATTGTACTACATTAGCGGACGCAGCAAGAGCATTAAAAATTTCATTCAGGCTTCCTTTCATGCGTTGGGCAACAATGGTCCACCTCCAGAGTTGTTTTATTTTAAATCAAATCCTTTTCCTGTTTCATACTTCTATGTTTGACACTGTTCTTTATGGAGTGAGATTCTTAATGTATTTTATATTTGATTCTTTTGCAGAGGGAATTTGAGGGTATTGCGAACCAATTTCAAAATCATGAACACATTCGGCTAATATTAAAATACGACGAGTCTCTTTCTCATTAAATTTTTGCAGCATCTGACATGTTCATAATTCCATCTATTTTTGAGCCTTGTGGCCTCACACAGGTTTGGTCCAAACCTCGGCTTTAGCAATCTTGTTGAGTGAAAAACTACATTGACACATGTTTATTTATGCCTGTTGCTGTTGAATGGCAAACCATATGAATATCTGAGCCCACATTGCTTTACCTCTTCATTTTTTTTGAAATTCCTGTGTCCAACACTGTGTTCAACGCATATTCAGACATGGTTATGGGAATATGATCCTACAAAAACCCTCCAAATACATGGAAATCTTGGAAAAAATTGAACATACTTATGTTGACAATCACACTCGAGTAACATGGTTAACATGGTTCTGAGCCTCCATTTAAGTTTCCTCTTTTGTACTCATAAGTGATTTTAATTTTCCATCCAGATGATAGCAATGAGATATGGTGCAGTTCCAATTGCAAGAAAAACTGGTGGTTTAAATGACAGGTGAACTACTTTACCTGAATTACGTATTTCAAGTCACTAATCTGAAGCTACTTGGCTGGAAAATCATAAGCTTATTCCTTTATATTTTTCTTCTGTAGTGTTTTCGATGTTGATGACGACACAATACCTTACCAATTTAGAAATGGATTTACATTTACGACTCCTGATGAACAGGTAATTATGGAATTATCCAGCATTCCAAGTTCATTTAGTTTTAGTTATTCTAGCATCATGTTTTAGCTCTAAAGCTAACGGGAAACAATAAAAAGAATGCATTACCCTCTCTTCTTTTGTGTTAGGGATCATTGTTTCACTTTTAGTTATCATTAATTTGGAACCCGAGCCTAGCTTAGTTGGTTCATGCAGCCACTTTTAAAAGATCGCATTCAGTAGGCGTAGGTTTTGAATCCCAGCATTTGCACTCCCTTCTCTTATTCTCAGACTACAGCCTCCATTGTACTTAACTGCATCATATTTAGTTCCGGGATGATGTGAAAAAAACTGACAGGGACTAAACGGTGCCATGGAACACGCATTTAATCTCTACAAAAACGAGGAGAGTTGGCAACAACTTGTTCGGAAGGACATGAATATAAATTTCAGCTGGGATTCTTCAGCATCACAATATGAGGAACTTTATGCAAAATCTGTTGCCAAAGCAAGGTCAGCCGCGAGTCACACTTAACGTTCAAGCCCAAAATTCTTCCATTTGAGCAAAGTTTAGATTTGTCGACGTCAGTTATAAGTAAGTTTATCCATATATCTATGTCACGAGCCAAGACTCAGGACTCTTGGACCGTGACATCTACAGCTAACAGTTCAAGATTGCATACTTGTAGCTGAAGATTTCAGTAGGGTTAAAGCTGGCATTGGCAACACCTTTCTTCCAATTTTCGTAGTCATATTTAATCACACCATTCATATTGTTGATAAAGCTTTAGGCATATTTAATTAATCAGTTGTAACATTTTTTTCTCATTCTCCAATGCTAAAAATCATAGATGCCTGAGTATATTAGGGAATTTAACTCTTTTTAATAAAAATTTTCAGTTTATTATTCTTTTTATCAATTTCTTTTTGAATCTTTGAATGGTTAAATTAAAAGTATCCAGGATTGAGTCGTAATTTAAATTTTTTTTTTTAATTTCTTAACCACGCTTAGATTGGGCTGAATTGGGCTTTGGTCAACCGAAAAGCTTGGATCAATATTTAAAATAATAGTAAAATGTAAAAAAGTAAACTTATATTAATATTTATAGTTACATATAAATAAAAATATTTTTAATTATTTAAATGATAATTTAATTGATCTGGCTCAAATTACAAATTAATTCAGGTTTGTTGGGTTAGACAAATTGCTTGTTCGTAATGAGATCTACCTAAAGCTTTGTTAGAAGAAGAGGTAGGCAGAAAGATGCACTTTGAGCACACAAAATTCACATTATGGTTCCATGATTCGCAACAAATTTAAGTCGCACCAACAAAGAAACATAAAAAAAAAATGATTCACCAGGCATTGTTGTTGACTGGGTCAGCAAGGTGATCAGCCAAGTTCTCCAATGGTCCCTTTCCAGTCACGATGGCCTGGACGAAGAATCCAAACATGGAGAACATAGCCAATCTGCCGTTCTTGATCTCCTTAACCTTGACCTCAGCGAATGCTTCTGGGTCATCAGCGAGACCCAATGGATCGAAGCTGCCACCTGGGTACAATGGGTCAGTCACCTCACCGAGAGGGCCACCAGCAATGCGGTAACCTTCAACAGCTCCCATCAAGATAACTTGGGTACCCCAGATGGCCAAGATGCTCTGTGCGTGGATCAAGTTTGGGTTGCCCAAGTAGTCAAGTCCACCCTCACTGAAGATCTGGGATCCAGCCTTGAACCACACGGCTTCACCGAACTTGACTCCATTCCTTGCCAGCAGCTCAGGGAATACACATCCAAGTGCACCCAACATGGCCCATCTGCAGTGGATGACTTCCAGCTCACGGTTCCTGGCAAAGGTCTCCGGGTCAGCAGAGAGTCCAGCAGTGTCCCAACCATAGTCACCAGGGAACTCTCCAGTCAAGTAGGATGGAGGCTCACCAGAGAGTGGACCCAAGTACAAAACTCTGTCTGGGCCGTACCATGGGCTTCCAGAGGCAGCAGGCTTGGCGGTCTTCCTCATGGAAACACGGCCACCGCCTTGGATTTCGGGGGTGGAAGGAGAAAACTTCACGGCCTTTCCGACGAAGGAAGGGGAAGAGAGAGCCATGGTTGCGGCGGCCATTGTATAACTGAATGTGATAAGCGCTGACTGAAATCGATGGCCTGGGTGGTGTATAAATATTTTTCTCATGAAAGGGTCCTTATCTTAGGATATCTAGAGCTGAATTCCTATTGGTCGGTACCATTTTGGAAGTTTGATTCCCAATGTCTACTTGGCACATCCTTGGCACCACTTATCAACGTTGGATAACTTTGGTGAACCTGATGTATCAAAAATCCCCAGCAATTTTAAAGTTTTCTTTGTTACACCAATGAGATCATGCCATTTGTGATATCAGATTGCTCCAATATCTGCTTGGAGCAGACAACTGCATATTTACTTTTGCTTATTATTGTTAATAGGTAATATTTAGATTTTTAAAAATTAAATTAGCATTATATATCATCGAATTGATTTAAATGTAATTTTATTGATTTAGGTTAATTTTATTAATTGATTTTTTATTTAAATAGTAACTTTTACTATTTTATAAGTTTTTTTATTAATTTAAAAATAAAATATTTATTTTATATTATAAAGAATTAAAAATTAAATAAAAACAAAATTTATTTCAATTGAAATAATTATAATTTTTTAACTTAAACTAAATATATTTAATTATTATTTGAATCAAAATTACATAAACAAAATAATTCAAATTGATTTTTGATTTTCTCAATTTTTTTTCTCTCCATGGGTCAGCATTTCTTATATGTGTATTCATCTTTGCTCTTAATTTTGAAATCTGCTGAATTATAATATTTTCCTCTTTTTTTATACTCTAAATCTGTTTAACAGTCTGCTTATCATAACCATAAAATGTATGCAGAAAGAGAGAGCCAAGCAAAAATGTTTATAATTACATCTATCGACTCATGGGTTAAGTCGAAATGTGAAAAAAATTTTAAAATTTAAGTTTAGGTTCAAATTTAGTTCAGTCTGATGGTTTAAATAATTATTTAAAATATATTAAAATATTAAAAAATTATTTTTATTTAACAAATTGATAATGATTTGGGCCGACCAAGATAACAAACAATGTCTAAGCTCAGCTCAAGTAGACTGTGCTAGCTACTTAGCCCTTGAAAAAGTTTATTCAAGATACATGCACGTGTATTATATGTATTAGTTTATCAGCCGTGTAAACATAATATAATTATTAAATTTATCAAAATTTTAAATACAAATATAATATATGTTGGGCGCTAATGATACTCTGTACATGAATAGATGGTTACACTTATGTATCTAAAATAAATAAAATAAACTAATCAGGCAAACAAAAAAATACAACAATTTTGGTTTTACCCAATCCAAAGCTGACGGAGTCAAGGTATGGAATCTTACTTTAAGATGAAATTTACCTGCATCTCAGGTGCTTGACAGTATCCGCAACTCATCTCTTAAGCCTTTTCGATCGCGTTGTAGATCAAAAGTATAGTCAATTGCAACACAACGAATCAAAAGATGATGTCGATCTCTTTCAAAATAGACAAAGAACTGACACAAAGGAGAGGAGTGGATTAAAATTGAGATACTTTTTTCCAAAAAAAAAAAGGACTATAAATAGTTATAACTATTCCCATTAAATCCCAAAAAATCTAGAGTCATGATTTTTTTTAAAATCAATTGGGATAACATATTTTTAAAATTTGTAACTAAATAACAATATCTTCTTCAGACTAAAAATTAGTTAGGTTTTAAAAACTAACGAGCTAAGCTAAGAAAAATAAAATAAAGTCTAACTCACTTGACCTTTAAGTTCAAGCCCAAGTCTGACCCGACTAGGCGGCAACGCATGCATATGTGTATAATCTAATCTCATATGAACTTTCACCTTCAAGCCCACAAGCTTGGGTGCCCCTCGTACCTAATTTTACATTGTAACTTTGACTAATATATACTAAAAAGTTAAACCATATTTTATTCAAGTCGGATTGCTCACCACTCAACACATCTAACTAAATATTTTTTCTCTTCAAATGGGCATCTAGAAAATAGTTTCTCTTTCATCACGAATATCAATCATGTAATATATTTATGTACCGTATATCTAATACGATAACCTATGTATTGATATGCTTATTTCATATTTATACACAATATATACAATTAATATCCAACAATATATATACGCATATATCATATTAATCTATTGCTATTTTGCACAAGGTTACTTCAATGTTTTAGGACTTTGGGGAAGTCTTGGAGATAGTAACCGATAATAAGAGGTGAGATTTGAATTATAATAAAACAAAAGATAGAATCAAAGCAGTTGGAAAAAAAAAAAAAAGATTGTTGAATGGATTGCTAAATCTGCAAATAAAACAATAAATTCGATCATGGTTTACAATTATAGCTTTCGTACCTATTTATTTGAAATCATCTCTCGAATAAAATAAAAAATTAATATAAAAATAATATTTTAATATGCTATTATATTTCAACAATGAATTTGGACCAACCCGTCTAAACTAAATTTAACTTGAATTTAAAATTTAACAATTTTTTTAATCGTCACTTAATCCTGATCATAAGCAGGTCTAACTAGATATGGCTCAAGAAGTTTCTATTTCTTCGAAAACTCACCTATTTTTTCCATGAAAATGAAAAGCGCCAAAATCGTGGGAGTTGTTAATTTATTAATATTTGTGGTAATTTGATTGTCGTAAGTGTCAAAATGTCCCAACTGTTTCATGCAAATTTAATGAGAGTAATAGGGCAGCAAAATGAGATCAAAGACCCATTTTCATACAAAATCATGATCTCTTTACATCTACCATTGCTCCCATTGTTCTAAAAAAAACAGAAGTAAAAGTTGAAGAATATTCAGAAAGTCGAACTGGTGGGCATGATCCTTGGAAATCTGACGTGTAACACTGCCACCGGGTACTGCTTGTTATGGGAATCTAAGAACTTTGTGGATTGAAGGGTGCCAAGCAAGCTGACATGCAAGAACAATACCAAAATCTTGAACCCTCCAAATGAACTGAGAGATATTAGATATTACAATGGATTGGGAACTTTAAAGCGTATTGGCCCGTTTTCCATCACTATTCACTGTCAAACTTAAAACCACAAGCTCGCATTATCAAGAAATCTCTCACTTTTCACAATGGCCGCCGAAACCATGTCTCTCTCTTCCCCATCCTTCCCCGGAAAGGCTGTGAAGTTGTCTCCTTCCACTCCTGAAATCTAGAGTGGTGGCCGTGTTTCCATGAGGAAGACCAGCGAGCCCACTGCATCCGGAAGCCGGTGAGCCTCCATCCTACTTGACCGGAGAGTTCTCCGCTGACTATAGTTCGAACACTGCTGGACTCTCTGCTGACCCCGGAGACTTTTGCCAGGAGCCGTGGGCTGGAAGTCATCCACTGCAGATGGGCCATGTTGGGAGCACATTGATGTGTATTTCCTGAGCTTCTGGAAAGGCATGGAGTCAGGTTCGGTGAGGCCGTGTGGTTCAAGGCTGGATCCCTGGTCTTCAGCTAGGGTATAGTTGACTGCTTGGGCAACCCAAGCTTGATCCACGCACAAAGCATCTTGGCCATCTGGGCTACCCAAGTTTTATTGATGGGAGCCGTTGAAGGTTACCGCAATGCTGGTGGCCCTCTCGGTGAGGTGACTGACCCATTGTACCTCGGCGACAGCTTTGACCCATTAGGTATTGCTGATGACCCAGAGGCATTTGCCGAGCACAAGGTCAAGGAGGTGAAAAACGGCAGATTGGCTATGTCCACCGTGTTTGGATTCTTCCTCCAGGCCATTGTGACCGGAAAGGGCCATTGGACCTATCAACAGCAATGCTTGGGCTTATGCCACCAACTTTGTCCCCGAAAATTGAGCTTAGAAACTGATAGGGATTTGCCTACAGGTTTTCATTGTTGGTGTGGTATAAATTTGTTGCAAATCAATGAGAGCATAATGTGAATTTTTATTATTTAATCGATCACAGATTTCAAACTTATGCCTCATCCTTAGCTGTTGGTAGGAATGAGCATCGATTGATTTCAATTTGACTTTAAAAACAAGATCAAATAAATTTATTTAACTGAATTTTATAAAAGCCGATTCAAATCAAACAAAATGAAGCGACTAAGATCAATTTCGACTGATTAAGTCGATCCACCTTAACTAATGCTCACTCTTACGGTCGGCTCAAGCAGCAAGTAAGTTGCTTTGGCAGGCCTTGAATTCGAATTAAGAAGGTGAAAAAGTAATTCTCTTCATGAATTTGGTATAGGCCAACGTAAATAAGCCTGCTCGGGCCAACGCCGCGGCCCGAAAAGAGATTTACTAGGCCCAAAAGTCCTTACCGCTCATCAAGGGGGGGGGGGTATAAATAAAATTATTAATGCCCATGATTTAGCATTTTCTTTTTCCCAATGATCCTAAATCTTTTAGTAGAGTTTGAGACCGGAATGCAGGCATTTTCTTTTAGGTAGAAATACATGAAGCGTGTAGGAGATTCTTGCTACAAAGTGGATCCATAAACATGAACATTGAGAGCATTACCTAACCCTTCAATTTGTTGGGGAATTAAATTTCTAGGGAACCAATTCCAATATTCACACCATTTTGCTTTCTTATGTTATTAAGAGCATAAGAACACTTTTTTTAAAAAAATACTATGGAAATTGGAAATAAATATTCAACTGTACTGTACAAATCAGAGTTTGCTCCCTACCTTTGAACTCTACTTTCTCTTATAATTTCACTTTGCACCAAATGGCTAAACCAATTCTTTCCTTTCCAATCTTCTCCCTCTTTGTTCTGTTTTCATTATCGTATTTAGGTAACTTCTGGTTAGTCTTGTACCCAATTTGTTGAGTCATTTTTAAAGCTTTTAGTATAATTCGTAGCTCAATTTAATATATTATCATAGTTCTTGACTTTGGATCTTGACAGTCATTTTTCCCTTTTTTGTTATCCAATACCTTGTTACCCATCAAGCTGCTATTACTGTTTTAACTCTTCCGCAACTTAAAAATTTTTCTATACTATTGAATCCACTTAAAAGATCATTAATCATTTATCTGGTTTGTACTTGAAAGTTTGCATATTGGAACTTAAATATTATAGTTGGATCCTTTTTTGCCGGTTTAAACTTTTGGGACAATTGGTAATCAAATTTAATAGCATCTATGTTTTTATTTTCTGTGGCGGAGTAGACATTGTTCAACCTTGTATATTTCACTTGGGACAGAAATAGTTCTTGATTTGGATAACATGAATTGCAATTAAAGCTGTCCTTCCTCGGTGAAACCATTAATTTTCAACTTTTTTTCTTGTATAAAGGAGGCTTTAGTTTAGGGATAGGAAAAAGATTATAAAGATCGAGATTCAAATTCTAAATCTTTTAGATGTCATCTTTTAAAGATGACTATATGAATCAACTGAGCTAAGCTCCAAATTCTAATCTACAATGTTTTGCACTTGTGAATAGGATTAATTCTCAACCGAAATACATTTTCATTTTTAAGTTTTAGCATGCTAAAATATTTATTTTGGAGCATGAACCTCTCTAATCCATGGCTATGATTAAATTTATGCAGGAAGTTCTCTAATGATGGCTAATGGACAAGTAATTAATTGTTGAACAGTTTCTTTTTCATCCTACTATATATACCTAGACATTTTGGTTAGATTTCACTTTAAAACTTGTTTATTACAAATTTCCATGATGTTGCAGAAGACTTGGTGCATTGCGAATCCATTATCCAGCGATCCATTACTGGCTGCTAACATTGAATACGTTTGTAGTCGATTAGATTGTCGTTTGATAGAGCCCAGCGGCCCTTGCTTCGAACCAGATACTCAAATGCATCATGCTTCATTTGTTATGAACTTGTATTACCAAGCTAACGGCAGGCACCTTGCTGATTGTGATTTTAGAAACTCGGGTTTAGTCTCGTTGATTGATCCAAGTAAGTGCCATCTCCCAGTATACAATTTGAGTTCTTACCTGTTTAAATCTATATTGCTGTGACTCTTTATTTTTTTTTCAAGTATTTATGTTTGGCACTTATGTCTAATATATTTTCGAACATGGATATGAGGAGACGACCATCCAAGGATTCTCTAAATATATGAAAAAAAATTTTTAAAAATTAAACGTATCCCTGTCGGACACATACCTATATACGACACTTGCATTTATAAGTTTTAATGCCTAATTTTATGGTGAATTACAATTGCTGATTTTATACATTTTGCAGGCTATGGTAACTGCACTTTCCGAAGCGGTATGCACTAACGATTTAGCTGCTATTTTTACTAAATTTGGGACCCCAGTTTGTAGTCATGAATAGCTGCTACCATAGCTTTGTCATCTTAGGACTCTTACTCTTTTGAGTATCGTGTTTGAAAATCATGTTCAACATATATTCGAAGAAGAATAGGAAAATATGATCTTCTAAAGAATATTCCATTTGCCTAAAATCTGTTTAATCTAAGACGGTGTACGTTGGCAAACCTTTTGCAGGTGGAGCTCTGGCTGAGGAAGAACCATCGGTAAATTAATTTTGATGCAACCATGTGTCGATTCGTTAACTAGTTTATAGGTAGATCTAAATGACTAAAGTGGGGATTGCAGGAAACTTGGTGCGTTGCAAAGCCTGGAACAGGCGATGACATGCTGCAGTTGAACATCAACTTTGCCTGCAACCAGGTGGATTGCAGCCCGACTCATGCCGGTGGTGCATGCTTTTATCCGACCACCCTCATTAATCATGCCTCCTACGCCATGAATCTTTACTACCAGACCATTGGTAGGAAGAAATGGAGCTGTGATTTCAGGGAGACCGGCCTCATTGTCTCAAATGATCCAAGTAATTTATTTGCCCCTTTTTATTTATAAGTAGTTTTAATTGCAAAAGTAAATTGCTTTACGCTATGAAACATGGACACTTCTGATGGAAGTGTAAGCGTTGAATACGTGTTTGATATCATAAAATATATATTAAATACATGAAGACACATTAAAAAGATAAAATCGGATACGGTCAAAAGATGGTCAAGACATGATTATACATGTCCAAACACGATTAGACATGCTATGAAGCTTTTTTTTTTTTTGTATTTTTCTTTTAAATATGGAATCAACAATGAGCAATTTGGTTCTAGTGGTTTTTTTTCAAGTTTTAAAGTTTAAAAATAATATTAAAAATTTTAAAAAATATTTATATATAAATATTTAATTGAAAAGTATCGGTTTTATATTATTATTATTATTATTATTATTATTATTCTAAAAATATGTTTTACTGCCTTGTCTTACATATTTTTTAAATTCCCAGGTTATCATACTTGTATCATAATATACCTATATTACGTATCAGTGATTTCGAATTCTAGCTCTTATAGCTTTGTTTTGAGCTTGGATTTTGGGTTTCTTTTGCAGGCTATGGAAACTGCTCCTACCAAGGTCCCAGAAGGCAGTGAAAAACCATACAAATGAACTCTCAATGTTGTCCTGACAATAAAGTCGGAAGATATTCATGTTCTTTCGATTATATCTAAATCAAATCCTGCAAATTCTAGTCTTCCTTTCAAATAATTTCAACTTATTCAAAATTTCGATTATCTCTAGTTTCTAAAAATTCCCTTATGTTTCTTTGAGTTTTGTTCGCTTCTTTTGACGTGAATTATGCTTCTATTTTCTTTTCTATATCAAATATAAACAGTATTTGATGAACTTCGAAAAGGAATTCGATGAATATGTATATATATATATATATGTCTGTGTGGGTGTAAAATCCAACCGTAAATGACATTCTGATATAATGAGATGTCTTCAACTGAAATCTTGAATACAATTTTAGTCAATTAAACTCATTAAATATGATCTTATTTCTTTAACATCGCATGTCAACTTAAGTATAATAGTTAAATCATTTTTTATTTAGTTAAACTTTTGTTCAGATAATCGATTACTCAACTTAACCAGCATAATTATAATATGATAAATTATTATATTAAAAATTTAAAACTTTATTAATAATAGTTTTCAAGATATTTATAAAAAAATAAAAGATAAAAATTAAATATGAAAATAATTAAAATAATAGAAAAAAGAATCATATTCTTTTTATTTTTCTTATTTTAAACAAAATTTTTTCCTTTTTTATTTAATTCAAAAACCAACAATAATTTTTTTATTGAATTCTTCAAATGCAAGTTAAAAATGAATATATGTAATACATATATATATATATATACTATGTATATATAAGCACTCATAAAAAATGTTATCTTTAAATTATTAATTCAAAGGCTTAACTTTCTTTATTTTATTTTATTTCGTCATGTTCAATTCTTTCATATTTTTTGTTTCATATATTTTATATTTTTAGGGTTATATGTATAAGATTAATCCATATATATATATATATATTAAAATAATTCAGTCTTTCCCTAAAACTTTTGGAGGTATTGCTTTCAAAATTATTCATCATTTATTATCCCTTACAATTTCCTAAAGTTTTTGGTAAGGTTAATATATTAAAATAATTCAACCTCACTTTAGAACTATAACTGCATTGTGCATCCAGGAAATCAGCAAGTTTGTTGGTCTTGATGATGAATTGGTGGACTCAAAGTTATACTTGAGTGGGTGATAAATGATAGTGTCCTAGGCCCTGAAAGACCAGGAAATGTCCGCATCTCTGGAGCTTAAACTTCGTGGCTAAATCTGTTTAACGATGGATATTTTGTTTAGTTCCACAGATACAGTTCACATTCGCTAAGATTTGAATAAATTTTTTTATAATTTAAATTAAATTAATTTAAATTATTATTTATCAATTAAAAATATTTTAATATAAATTTAATTATAAATATATATATTAATATAAAAATAATATCTTAATACTATGAATAATAAAAAAAATTAAATCTTAAATAAACAAAATATAAAAAAATCTGAGCTGCGAGAATTCTATCTGTTGCCGATGCCGCTGGCTTGGAATTGTTTAAGTTGAGCTTTTGTTTATTTTTTTTTTTTTTTTTTTTTGGGTTTGCAAAAGGAGTGACCAACTCATCACGTTTGGTTTTCCATGTTCTAAATAATTTTTTTTTTTTGCGTGTACTCTTGTTGATGAAAAATTATCGAGAGGTTGGTACAAGCTATCTTATCGGATAAGTATAACAATTTTATTAATATATTTCGATCATCTTTGCATTATGTTCTAATTGGTTATTAATGATTAATTAAGGAGATAAAAAGAAATATATAATTTAATAATAAATATTAAAATATTAATAATTCATATATATATTTTGATATATTCGTATATTTATACCATACTTTAGTCATTTTTTTAAATTTGTTTATATTATGTAATTGTATCGTATCTAAAATTACTAGATTTAACAGCAATACAGAGGTAAGAAAATTGAAAAAGGATTATAGGTGCTTGGATTCAAACCCCCGCCTATTGGATGACATCTATAAACTAATTATACTAAACTACGAATTACATATATTATATTAGGTTATATTTGATGCACTAATAATTAATGTATAAATCTATATATTAACAATAAATTAAATATATATTTGTATTAACGTAAAAGAAACATAAATTTATATTTAATACATTATTAATATATAAATCTGATAATGAAGCATATAATGCTACTTAAAATATAAAGATATATATTTATTTTTAAATTTTTTATTTGTTTACTAATAACATGACCTAAGATAATTTAATGTAAAAATTTATATACTAATACGGCATTAAATACAAACTCAAGAAAAAAACATATAGGTGAACTCTTGCAAAACTGCGGGCTTCTTTCTCCGAGTCTAATCTGAATTTCTTTTTCCTAGACACAAATAACTAATTTACGCCAAAACTTTCTTTTGGCTGACTTTAAAAAATAATAATAATAATTTGTTCGAATTTGAATCCAGCTTACATTATTCCCGCATTAGCTGGCTTTTGAAGCCAAGCACTCCGTAAGAGACTATCTTTTGGAACAAAAGATACAGGTTTCCATCAAAATAAATGAGTTGAAGCATATCTGCGATCATCCTTGAAATATCGTAAAATATGAAAAAGATTATTCCAGAATCTTGGAGAGTGAATCTTTGTAAAAATATATATATATATATATATATATATATGTTTAAAACCGACTAATTGAATATGGGGAATCCTGAAAATTAAGATTGAAAAACCTTTATTCCTTTGGGATAGAAGTCCCTAAACTTTGATGTGGAGCCACACATTAACCTAACTTCTTTAAAATTCTGTTTAATATTATTATTGATACAGTTTTTGAGGCTAAAAGCTGCTTTCCACGGTAAATACAATATTAAACGGATAAAAAATTTTGTTTTCTACATTTAAAATATTAATTTGACAACTCAAACAAAAAAGTTAAAAAATAAAGCTTTTGCTACTTGAAAACTGACATTTGAATAAAATGATTTTATTATTTTTATATCTTTAAACTTTTATTATTTTAAATATTTTTTTTTACATTTCAATTTCTCAAAATATGTTTTTATAGTAATATCAAATACTTAAAAATTCTTAAATCATATTTTTTTTCACTACACTTATTTCAATCTCAGTTTTTTTTTTCAACAACAATACTAAACTAAACCTAATTATTAGAGAATGAAGAAAACTATTGGTTTATATTTACATCAATAACCACCAAATTAATTGAAAGAAACCTAGGCAGATTAATGGTTTCTACTACTTAAGATGTTCATTTTCTAGGGAAAAAGTCACTTTATTCAACAAAATTAAAAGACCACACAGATTCATTTCCCACCCAAGATATTAGATTGAGTGCTGCTAGAGGTGTCTGGTCGGATCGGGTTGAGATAGGTTACAATTTAATTTTTTTTAAATTTTTTATTTAGATTCGAATTAGGTCTAGTTTAATTTAAAATTTTGAATTATTATTTAATTATTAATTAAAAATAAAAAATAATTTTTATATTTCTTACAATTAAATTTAAATAAAAATTTAAGTTAAACTGACTGAACCGAATTAAAAAAAAAATTATATCCAAGACCTAAAAAAGTAGTCTGATCCATAAATGGATCTCTATACTACACGTCATTTAGAATTCTTGATCTTACTGTAAAAGCAATCCACTTGTTAAAATAACAATGATAATATGAATCGAAATCGAAACTAATCTAATATATTCGTATAATTATTTTTAAAAATTTATAAATAATAAATTTATATTTAAATTTTAAGATCGATGACCTCTTTTCTTATTTTTTAAATATGACTTTTTTTCATTTGAAAAGTAATGGTAGCATGTAAAAGAGGCTTTTGAAAAGATGAAACGGCTCCGTTTGATTCATGCCTTCTTATTTTTTTTAGTAAGAGACACAACAAACAGTGATAAACTAATAAAAGAATAGAATCGTCAATTCAATGAAGTTATAGTTACCACTATTATTTTTAAATAAGATGTTAGTCTCAAATTCAATCACCATGCACCCATACACTGGAATCTGACCCAAAAAATTATCGTTAATTAAAAACAAAAAGAGCTATTCAACTCAACAGAGTATCAAAGTAGCCCATATAGATTGGACAGTATTTGAATCTCACTTTATATTATTTTTTTTAATTTTCATGAACATATATATATATATATATATCACTTTTACATCTTATTATTCAGTGATATAAAATATTTCACTAATACTTGAACCTTAATCTAATGGACTAAAATGAAAAGAAACGAGAATAGATTCTTTCGCATCTCTTAGTCTATTTTTGTTGTGTATAAATTTTATTTTTGTTTTATAATTATATTTAAAATATTATATATTTATATAAAATTTGACATGTAATTCATATCATGTACATATTTATATCATATTTACATTATTTTTTATATTATATCTTATTTTTTTGTTTAATATTTATATTGTATAATTATATAAGTCCAACATTATAAGAGCAACAGGCAAGGTATTGGTAATAAATTTCAAACAATGGGAGGGACACCAGATCAGCTGCATGTATTTGACTTCAACGTCTAACTAATGTTCAAGAAGGAACATTCATCCGATTTTGAAAGAAAGAGTCTTACGCGCTAAGACTGATCATGATTTGGGTAGTTCCTCCGACTTAATAAGTTTAAATTTAAATTTAAATTTTTAATTGATTTAATTTAAAATAATATTTTTATATTTAAAAAATATATTGTTATTTAAATTTAATTATAAATTATATAAATATTAATATAAAAAATAATTATATAATAACATAAATAATAATTTAAACTAGATAAATTGATTAGATTAAACTAAATACGAATTTAAATTTAAAATTTAAAATTTAAAATTTTTTTATACCTCTTCTGCGTCCTTCGATGCTTTAATTTCTCAGCTTCTTCCCACCAAAAACAGTTGCTGACCAGTCACGTCAAAATAAATTCAAACAAAATTATTCATAATTTTATTCATAAAATCAGTTACGGTTTAAATTTTTATAAATTATTATTAAAAATTATTTTTATAATAATATTTATATATTTTATAATTAAATTTTAATAAATTTATTTTATTAAATTAATAATAATTCAAATAAAATTAAATTAATTCGAATAATTAAATTTTACACTCAAAGGTTTTTTTGTTAGAGTGAGCAAGATACGCAACACTTAAATTTAAGTCAAAAAGATCTAAAAAAGATGCATAATTAATTAATCTTACGTATTATAATAAAAGAAACATAAATATATAGGTGAATGTGCACATCAAATTAGGTGCATCTTTTAAAAAAGAGACAATGATCCATAATAAATTATATCAAAATCAGCTTCTGTTTAATCTCGCACCAAATGCGTTGGTTGAAGTAAGCAAAGTGGATTAAAGTTAAATTTCGAGTTTAATATCTTTGAAGGTGAGATAAACAAACGGAGAATCACAAGATTCAATTAAAAAAAATGTTACGTGTTGAAAAAATAAATAAACATAAATAAGGGACGTCGAGAGAATGACACATTAATCGTTGTATTTGAATTTAAAATTTTTTAAAAAATTTAATGTTAATCTCACATGAAATAAAAATTTAAATTATATTTTAATATTTATAAATTGAATTACGATGTTAGTTTTTTTATATTTAAATTTATTTAAATTTAAAAATTTAAATTATTATTCATAAATTGATTTTGACGAACATATCTGCAACTAAAAACCTAAAAGTTATATCTATGACCCGATTCGGATGGACCGGAGTTTATCCCATCAGATAAACTGACAAAGAGATGATTAACCTAATTGCAACCCAGACAAAGCCTCACCCCCTAATGGCCACGTTACGCGCTAATAAAAAGCCTTGTTTTTTATTATTATTATATTTTTTTATCTTGACACATCAAAACGCGGGTCAGTTGGTCGTCTAAAGTTGACTGGGTTAGCCCTCCCTTCCCCAATATATAACGACCTCTACACCCTGGTCTTCTCCAAACCAAGTACCAAAGAACAAATACCAAAAATATAAAAGAATAAAAAAAGAAGAAAAAAGAAAGTGATGGGTAGGACGAAGAGATGGGTGTTGTTCAGGAGGCTGATAAAGAAGGAATCATGGAGGTGGAAGTTTTTGGGGTCTGCTTTCAAGTGGAAGAGGCTGAACATTCAAATTTCTTTCATGGACGATGTTCTTTTCAGGATTGCTTCGGTTTTAGAGGCTATCTTCTTGGTCGCTACTCTCTGTTTCTTCTATCTCTGTTGTGGCTGTCACTTTTGACAATGGTATATACACAATATTACTATGCATCTATCTTTGTTGTTTCTCTTGTTTTTTTTTCCCTTTTGGGATGTAGTAATGTTCAGAATTCTGAGTTCAGACCTGGGTTTTGAGTGGGAAAGTGATTGCATAGTAGTTTTTCATGGAAAAGAAATTGCTCTTTCATCAATATTTACGAGTAGTGGAAAACTGGGAATGTAGGGAAGAAAAGCTAACTATAGGTAACTTTCAGCCATTACTGGGGAAGTTTATAAGTTAATGCATGAGTTTAATGGTTAATTTAAATTAATTTCTGTTCTCTCTACGTTTCCCTTTTCCTCTGTATTTTTCTTTAAAGTTTTCATGGGCTAACATTCTTTTAAGCCACTTTAAATTCCAAATCAGAGTGTTTAATACAATGATGCGTCGTATTATGTGTCCGATGCCCTCGGATGAAAAAAAATGCCTATGGGTCTCGGCTTGCTTTTTACAATTCAGAATCCTTGATTGATGTTATGGAGCTGCTTTTTAAGTAGTTGGCCACGGCAAATTGGCAATGAATTATTTCATTGAGCCTTCTTTTTCAAACTTTTTTTGTTCTTTTTTTTTTCTTTACTGCCAACTAAGGAAAATGCAATGGTCATTAGATTGTTATTTTTTTTATATTTATTTAAATTAAATTTGATTTTTAAATTTTATCAAAGTTCGTCGGTGTTATTTTTTATATGAGTAGTTTAAACTCTTTTAGTCCTATTCGTATCAAATTCTTTAAAATATAATTTTTTTAATTTAACTTTCACTAATTAAATTTTAAAATATAAATAATTTAATTTATTTTTTAATATTTATATTATAATATTATATATTATATAATATATTTATTGATATAAAAATAATATATATTATATAACTCAAAAACATATTATACCAAACTTGAGATTTGAACGATGGAATTAGATTTAATATAATATTTTTTAAAATTTATTTTTTAAATTAAATATTTATTTAAAACTTTCATAAATATCATATGAAGGTTCAAGCTTTGACTGATTGCTTAAGCCCAGTTTACTTGAAAAAAGCTTTTGTTAGAGAAAGTATTTTTAAAAAGTAGGTTGAAAAAAGTGATCTAAGAATTTTGAAATGTTTAATATTAATGTAAAATTTTTTTTTTAGAAGTTGCAACATAAAAAATATATATATTTGAAATAATAAAAATATAAAAATAACAAAATTATTTTAATTAAAAATTAATTTTTAAATTACAAAAATTTTTTAATTTTTTTTTAAATTGTGATTTTAATAATAAAAATTAAAATTTTTATTCGGTAAATATTATATTTTCGTAAAAAATAATTTTTAACTTTAAAAATTATGCAAACAAAATGAGAATTTATGACGAGGTTCAATGGCCGAAGTTCCAAGGGCGCAGGAATCTTTTGGCCCTTTAAATTTCTCGTGGGAGAAACACGACAAAGACAATAACCCCAACCAAATTTTAACAAAAGGGGAGGAGAGAAAGAGTCAAAAGGACAAAAGCTAAGGCCTAAAGCCTAGGAGACCCAGAAACCAACGACCCTCATCTAGCTAGACCTTCTGTAGCTACCAAGAGTCTCTTGGGACTACCCAAAGTTCTCTGATGCATCATGCTTTTCTTCGAAGTTTTTTAACTCTTTCCTTTTTTTTTTTTTTTTTTTCAAACTTTTTACTCATTTCACGTCCTCTATTTAACCAGAAAGTATGAGCTTAAAATAGGGTCCATTTTGAAGTTTGCAGAACCCTTTGCACGTGCAAGTGGGCATCAATAATTGCAAAGGGAATTGCCATTGCCGACCAGAATATTTATTATTCGATTTTAATTAAATTAATCAATTAAAATAAAATTTAATTTGATTATCAATAAAAGTTTTATAAAAATTTTTAATTATTATTTAAATAAAGTTGATTAATTAAAAGTAATCTAACTATTTATCTTACCCGAATTAGGCTGGACAGCATCAATGTATGCCATTCAGTATGTCTATTTTTTTAGTAAAAAAACTTAAAAAATATAAAAAGTAAAACCTAAAATAAACCCTAGAGTTAGTTTCTCTTCCTTTTCCTCTCCCTCTCCGTTTACTCTCTATCTCTTTCCCTCTTTCAATACGTAGCCCTTTTAGCCTTGGTAATATTGATGGGTTTTCGGGGAGGGTCCCTCTCAGACCCGAGGTTTTAGATGGCTTTTTCCCTTTTTTTGTTGATAAAATTTGGAGAGAAATCGAGGGAAAGTAAGGAATTCTGGGGTTTTCTTTTATTTTGAAGCTGAGGCTAGCGGATACGGCAACCAAATAGAGAAAGGTTTCAAAATCTTCTGATGGACTACTTTAAGGGTGTTTAATCAGTCTAAAAAACGTTCAAAATGGAATTTTGGAAGGCGGTTTGTTTAGTTAATTTTTTTCCATTAATAAAAATCAACCGAATTAACTAAAAATATTCGATTCAGTTAATTTCCCATTATATTTTATTGATTAGATTAACAGTTAAGCAAAAAATAAATTCAATTAATATAATTAATAATAATTTAATTTAATTATTAATCAAATCAACCGAATGAATAATCTCATTGCCAACTCTGTGGCAGTGAGTGAAGCGTCAAGCTGGCTGTAAGCCTGTGTTAGAAAAACCAAAGTTCCACTTCTAGCTTCATTGTTAAGACTTAACCCATTATTTATCGAGGCCCGAACCACGGATCTTGATATTTAATTTCGAAAGTGTTAATATTTTATTAAATTTTAATTTTTTTTTAGAAAATTTGATTTATTATATTAATATATATATATATATGCAAGTAATATACTAACAAAAAAATAAGTTCTCAAAATTAAAAATTTTATTAATTCACAACAGAGTTGTATTAAAAAACACAACACATAAAATAAATAATTTTTTATATAATACATTAAAAAAATTATATTGCTTAAAGTGATTACAATTTGATTTTTGTGTTAATAAAAAGTTGTATGACAACTGGAGAAAAAGATCTATGATAATACGAAAGGAAACAATTTTAGTCAACAAAAAAAGAGAAGAAAAGAAACATGTTTGACACTTATTTTAGAATTTAGAGTTACTTTGCCATATTGTTCTTATTTTTCAAATAAAAAAAATCAAAAGAAATAACCAATTTTTCGTAAAAAGCTAAGAGTGTGCTTGATCTAGTGAAAAAGTGAAAAGAAAAAAAATTAAAAGAATTATCATTTTTCATATTTATTAACAAAAATATATCACTCTAAATTGAAAAGAAAAGAAAAAATGAAAACAAGAATGATATGTATCAAATGCACATATTTATAAGATTACTCATTATGTTTTAAATTTTATTTTTTATATTAACTTTTAATGAATATAATAGGAAAATAATATACTTCTATTTTCTTTTATCTCATACAATCATACCAAACTAGAGAAAAAAATTATTTTTTATTTTTTTATTTTTCTTACCAAACATACTAACGAAAAAATATATATTTTTTCATATTTATCCTATCTTTTTGCCTTGGAAAAAAAAAAGGGAAAATTCTGGCAAACGTTCCTATTTTCGATATAGTCTTAATAGTATTACATAGATATATATATATATATATATATATATATATAATATTTACATTTTGAGTTTTGAACTGTATATAAAGATGACAAGGAATTTTCAATGAAGAATTTCAAGTACTAGTTTGGGAGCAAAGCTGAAGACATGATCCCTACTGCTAATACTGTCAGTTATCCTAGTTTTCTAATGTCCTATGAATCAATTATATTCTACCATAAACCTTGTGAAAACTCAAAACGATTTTCTTTCAATCTAAGACAAAGATTACCCCGTTAATCATCATCGGTCCTTCTTTTCTGCCTCGAATACATCTTTAACCTAGTACTGTTCGCCATTGATAGCCCGTCCATAGACGACAGCCTTGGTGTCCCGACCAAATCTTCAATGACATGGCTATTTACAGAATCAATGAACTGTTGCACTACAAGGGCCGAACACGCGGATGAATCGGACATTGCCAAGAAGTCGCCGATAACCCCAAGCTCTGGACAGTCGACCCAGTTCGACAAATCTGTTGCCATTTATGACACTAACCCATCTCCTCTCCCTAAAATGAATTGCTCAAATTTATTTTATTTCTTTCAATGCCATAACAAGCTCTTTCCCATTATGTAAAAATCTTCTCTTCGTATACGATAAGTTCCTCATCGGAAGTTTGACGCCTGAATTCATTATAAATTTGAAGCTGAAGGTGTCAGAAAAGTTACTTGGCTTACGACAGCCAAGTATTTATAGCCACGTTGTTTTTTAATATTTTGATGTCAACTCTTTTTATCATTGTGAAGTAGAATTCATCGAATGTTGGATCGTTCATTGCTAATAATCTTATAACAGTTAGGCTAACTTCTAGCTTCCTTGCCATCCCCCAAGCATAAGCCAATGCTCCACTGTCGTCAGCTCCACCAAGGAAAACCATGGCTATTTGATGGATCCCATTTCTGAATTAGGCCACTTTGGCCTCTTCAAGGCCACGGTCTATGAAGATTCCGACAGAACAAGGACGTTTAAGAAGCACGTTTTGGTTGATTTCGTGAAAGGCCGAGCTTCTCTTCTGGAGATTACCCTCCGTCGTGGCTCGCTTGTGGGATGGCAAGATTAAGAATGCCACCTGCTTGCCATCAGCTAGACTGCATCGGCATGCATAGCCACGAAAGGAGACACTGCGGTAAGGGATTGGATGCAGACGTTGCGAGTCTTGTTTTCATATTCTCTAAAGGCATTGACAATTTGGTCCGTTTCGGAGGTATCGCCATAGTCAGGGTGATAAACAGACTCGTCAAACCAGTGGCCGTGCGAATCATGCACTATAACCAAGGCTGATACGCGGCGTGGGAGCTCAACAAGGTGGAGAGTGAAAACTTTAATGTGATTATTTTGGGCGCCATGGGAGACATCGAGGAGCTTTAATATTTCCTGGTAGGATGCAAAACGAATGGATGCATGCAAGGATTCGTAGCTCAGCTTCTGTATTAGCTTCTTGCATAGTTCTATTGTTGTACTTTGCCGAATGATTGGTTCACTTGTAAATGGCAGCAATGGTGGGAGAAACTATGCTGGTCATTAATAGAATTGCAACGATCATCACCGCTTAGTGACCATCATGCAAAACCTACATAGGGTTGTAAAAAATTACATGTAAAATTAAAAATTTCATCAATTACCTTGCTGTAAATCTAAATATGAGTATTAAATATTAATACGTATTTAATAAAAATTTACTCAATTTTTAAAATTTTTTTCATATATTCAAATGGTTAGATCCTGTTTTCACAATTGAATGTATCTTTGACAATTCTGAAGACTGTGCAACATAGGTATAAAATGTAAACGTGTAAATAGAGAAAGAAAGTACCCCTTGTTCCAAGCCAGTGAGAATAATAAGAATGGCCCATATCCCTTTCGTGTTCATGGGTAATCCAAGGGCAAAACTCTCTTTCGGGTCAACGTGTGATACAAAAGAAAGAGGGAGGAAACTTATACTCTTAACAGCAGACAGCATGATTGCAATAACCAGTACGAGGCTCCACTTTATTATTTTGAAGATGTCGACTCTGATCCCAGAAACTACAAGGAACAGCGGTATCCTAAGCCCCGAAACAAAGTAATCGAACCTCGCCGTCAACACAAGCGCCAGTTCGTCAGGCATAATCAGCCCAAACACGAAAGCCCCAACGATGGAATGAGTCCCGGTCACATCGGTCAAAAATGCCCTCAGCACGACCCCGAGAGGAACAAAACACGAGTTGAAATCACTGTAGTTGTTGTTTTCATCCTCTTTTGAAGTAAGGCGAACGAGGCATGCAAGGAATGGACGAATGGTGTAAAAGGAGGCTAATAGGTAAGCTGTTGTCGTACTGATAACATATGGAGCATTTACAGGATTAGCACAGAATAGGATCACGATGACGATCAGAACCCAAGAGTCCAAGTCGCTGATAAGAGCAATCGGCATCGCCAGTCGTCCGATGTCTGAATTCAATAGCTTGAGATCCGATAAATTCGACTAACAACCAGGAAACTTGTCACTGCCGGTGCCGCAGCCCATAAAAAACTACCTTGTACATTAACTTTATAACCTTGACGCTGACATTGTTCCCAATATGAACGTAATAAATAAAAGAAGCCAATCCCTACGATCAATGGAAAAAAAAGTCCGGTTACAGTGAGAATTATTGCCTTTTTTCTAATGCGACCGATGGCAATAACGTCAATCTCTAAACCACACAAGAACATGTGAAAAACAAGGGCCATGTAAGGCAAGGTTTCAACTGTAATAATCTTTGTCGCGGGAAACAAATCTTCAAAGTAAATTGTATTCTCAATTGCAGATCGTCCTAACAATATACCACCCTGCAAATCAAATATGGTATAAATTCAGGTAACTTTGGTTTTAATTCAAAAGATATGGAAGATGTGGGGAAACATTTGAATAATGGAGCTTGCTTACGAGGATTTCCGAAACGATGCGGGGTTGATGGAAGGGTTTGAGAAGGTGGTAAAGAAAGCGAGTGAAGATTAAGATGGCGGCCAGTTGGGTGACAAAAAGCGGGACAGATTCGGTGAAAGGGTTATCACCTTGACAAATTCCATTGTAGGAGTTTATATTCAAAATAAAACATTGGTTACTATATTCAGAAGCATTTTGTTTAGCATTTTCCGCAGTAGGATCTTTTTTCTTTGGTTGTTTGGTTCCTCCGCCAACACCATCGACCATCCTCTCGACCAGTGCATGCGCCGTCAACTTGTGGCGTTGGTAGCTACGTGGAAACACCACCTTCTTGGTTGAATTTGGAACATAGGTGGCAAGCACAAGAAAAAAAAATGAGAAAAACCTGGAAGGAAGATTTTTTTTTTTTTTTTATATACTAGGTTCTAACTAACGAGCAAGTGTAAAAAAATAAGGCTATCCGTTCAGTTTGGCGGCTGAATTTTCCACTCGTGTGGTTTCATTTGATGGTTTGGTTAGATTTTTTTATTAATGTTTAAAAAATTGGATTGAATATTTAATTGAGGAGCTTTCTATTATCGGTTCAATCGATTTAATTGATTAAATTAGTTGATATGATTGATTATATTAAAAAATTTTAAATATTAAATTATCAATTTTTATAGTAAATTAATATTAAATATAATAAATATTTAATAAAAATATGCATTGACTAAATGATATTATTAAGGATTAAAAGTTTAAATCTAATTATATCTAATAAATTCTTATAAAAAATTTAAAATCGATTTCTATGAACTTTTTTAAATTTCTACCGATTCAACCCATTTGATAAATCTTCATTTAATTTTATGTATTAAATCAAATAAATTATTAATATTATATCCAATTAATTCAACCAATAGTTGATTTTTTTTTAACAGCACTCTCAAAACCAGCTTTAGATTCGGTTGAATTTTAACATTGACCAAGTTGGTATAAATGCATGACCATGGCAAGTTGTATCCTATCCACTGACCGCTGCTGGCACAAATGGGTTTGGAACTTTTGGCCCGGATTTTATGCCCAATAGCCCATTTATCACTTATTATCATTTATCAGTCATCCTTAGGGAAGGTTTAGCTTTTCTTTGTTATATTTCAACTTATTATTTTTTGATTAATCTTTAATTATTATTTACATACGATTTTAAATAATTGGTAATTGAGTTTTACATTTATGAAAACCAATGATAATATTAAATTAAAAAAAGATAAAGAAATAAAAATAATATTAACATATTATAATACAAGGTGGAGGTTTCTTTTTTTTTTTCTCAAAAATAAAATCAACTACTAACAATTCGATTCTAATAAATTTTTTAAAATTTTAACTTTTAAATTAAAAAGTTATTTGTTTAATATTTAATTGATTTTTTATATTTTATTAAATATTATTATATAAAAATATTTATATTACTGTATCTTATCATATTTATATTTTAATTCTTTTAAAAATCCTTTTATAATTATATTTATATTTATTGAACCTATATTATATGTCCATTTTCGTATTTGTATCCTTACTTTCTTAGGATAATTGAATTAATATGAAAAAAAAAAAGAAAATAATGACTAAATCCAAACGGGTCAAGGAACGGCAAAGCCCAAAGTAGGCAGCCAAAAGCATCTACTGGAGCCTGGGAATAATTTAAATATATTTCAAAAGCTGCCAGCGTCTCTTATCTCTTTCCATATCCAACTCCAGCCTCATCTCCAACCTTAGTGCTGGGTGAAAACATGCATTCCTCTATCTGCATGCCGATTTCTCCATCTTCCAACACAGCTTTGAAACACAGACTGAACCCATTTCTTGGTAACTTTCTCCCTTCAAAACCATATCCACCTCTCAGAAAAACTGCCTTTCCAACTGCTACGAAAGCACTTTTATCAACTTCAAAGCAAGCAGTTTTGAAAGACTTCCATGAACGAAAAGCTCTCAAGGTATATATTCAAAAAACACAATTTCTTGGTTTTCTTTTCTTTTCTTTTCTTTTTAATATGTTCTCTCTTTTGTTGTTTAATAACATTTAATTTGATTCAAAAATCAATATATATCGTCTGCAGATTATCTCAGGGCTACAGAATTTTGATAGAGATAACGTGGCTTCAGTTGTTACTGCTGCGGATAAGGCCAGTTTCTTATTGGTCATTTCATTTTATTATTTGACTTTTTTCATTATTATTATTATTATTTGAAACTAATAATTTAACTATGATTTTAATTCAGGGTGGAGCAACTCATGTTGACATAGCTTGTGACCCAGAATTAGTAAAACTTGCCATTAGCTTAACTTCTCTTCCGGTATGTTCTTAATCTTTGCTTACAGCCTTATTATTTGCATTTTCACCATGCTTTTTTTTTCCTTCATATAAAAGGAAAAATCTACTAACATTTGGCAGGATTTGGTAGGGATGCACAAAAAGTCGGTTCGCTGACGCTATTTAGTTTCGACTGTGATTGTTTGGTTAAGTGGATTTTGAACGTATTTAATCGGTCCGTTTGTAGTTTTAAATTTTTAAACCTAATCGATAAAAAAGATCAACATTTAATTGAAAAAATAAATAAAATTGTTTTTCTTTAAACCCATAACCATTATTAAAAAAAATACGTATACATAACCCAAACTCATAACAATAGCTCATGAACCGAAGAAGCTGATCGAACCGAGCAAAATAAGTTCAGTTCGATTTTAAGAAACTTTGTCTTTCAGTTTCATAAGTTAATTAAGTTTAATCAATTTTTGATCGAATTAACCAAATGCTCACCCCTAGACTTGTTAAGTATGTCTAGCCAGAGCAGAACCAAAAATATTTGCTCGAGGAATTGAGTATGGAAACTAGAGGATCGGACATGTTAAATAATCTGGGCTTCCTTGGAGGCCTCCTCGACAAATTGCAAGCTTTATTTTTCATCATAGTAATATGTTGACCTTCGCTTCTAACATGTCTCTCCTATTACAGGTTTGTGTTTCATCGGTTGATCCAGCTGCATTTTCAGCTGCAGTTGAAGCAGGAGCATTAATGGTTTTGACCCCCGAAACCAATCACAGTCCATTTTGACGTTTGAAACTAAATAAGGCTTGAATCTTTGTGACAATTTGTTGATTTGATGATAAGGCTTTGATATGTAATGAAAAGACCAAAAAAATAAATAAATAAATAAGAACCAGTTTGTTTATTTTATGTTAATGAAGTTGATGGCGATTGCAGGTGGAGATCGGAAACTATGATTCGTTTTACGAGACAGGTGTAGTTTTCTCGCCAGATCAGGTATCAAAATATATATGTCAAGAATTCAGATATTAACTTGGTTCATATAGTCACCTTTAAGAGATAGCATTCGGGGTTCGAATTCTGATATTTACAGCTCTTTGTCTATCCCAAGGCTAAAGCCTCCTTTGTAATATATATATATATATATATATACACATATATATTTGTAACTTGTTGTCACTGTAAAACATCTGTATCTAAGACTTATTTATATTATGTATGTAGGAAACTATGATCTTTGAAGTGGATAAAAAATTAAAAAAAAAAAAAATTAAGTTTACCGGTATTGTATACATACCATATATGAGACTTACCTGAATCAAGAGTAATATAGCAATTGAATGTAGCTACTAATAATGGTAACCAGTATCAGTTACCAGCCAATTTTGACTAGTTCTTGTTGATCATGTTTTGCAGATACTAAAGCTAACAAAGGAGACTAGGAGCATTCTTCCTTCTTTGACACTATCAGTTACAGTGCCTCACACACTTAGCCTCCCTGATCAGGTTACCGATGCATCTTTATCTATATTACTTCGACTCTTTTTTTTTTAAATATTTGTGTCCGACATATTTTCAGACATAACTGTGGGAATATAATCTTCCAAAAATATAGAAAAAAAAATTTGAACATCCCCATGTCTGACATATACCCATATCTAATACTTACAACCGAATCTGAGTAACATAGGTACTTACGTCATTCACATGGCTTGAGCTAAACATTTTTGAACTCTCCAACAGGTCAAACTTGCAGAGCAGCTGGAAAGGGAAGGTGTTGACATTATCCAAACTGAAGGAGGAAAATGTTCCACTCCTTCAAAATCTGGTGTCCTAGGTTTGATTGAGAAGGTAATCGAAAGTTTTTAGCCATATATCAGATGCAAATCTGCAAGTTTCTTGAGGTCTTAAATTCTGAGTTACAAATAGTTAATCAGATTTTCTTTTCTTGTTTTGATTAAAAAAATCTTATTAGGCAACGCCAACATTAGGAGCAGCATATTCTATTTCAAGGGCAGTCAAGGTTCCTGTCATGTGTTCATCTGGACTCAGTGCAGTTACAGCACCAATGGCTATCACTGCAGGGGCAGCTGGTGTGGTACGTAAAACATTTTTTTATATTTAATGTTAAAAAAACTGGACCGGAGGTCAAACTAATGTGACACCCTGTTCAACTAGTCTGACCGGCTAGATCATTTGAATATGCATTTTGAATTAGTAGATTGGTCTTTGCTATATAAATCTACGAGATTGTGAGTTCAAATTTGATTACTTAGATTAATATATTTTGAAGAAAAAACCCGTTTTTTCCCCTTTTCTTCTTCTTCTTTTTTTCCGTTCTTTTACCGATTGAGCTGGTTTTGAACCGGTTCAAACATTACCTGATTATATATGGCACAGGCCCATATAGGACCCCGGTTTCCAATTGACTGGTTTGACCGATTGGTCCAGTTTTTTCATCAATGCTTATATCACCGATATTTGCAATTTTTAAGGTTATTGATCGGTTATAGTTGTGATATACTCCTGAATTAGTGGTAAAATTTTTCCAACACAGGGTGTGGGTTCAGCAGTCAACAAGCTTAATGATGTCATAGCAATGGTTGCAGAAGTCAGAAGCATTGCTGAATCATTGAGAACGGCAGCTCATAAACAAATTACACCCAAAGAGAGCAGCTTCAAGATGTAAGGTTACAGCATTTCGTGTTTCATTTTAGGCCAAAATAAATAAACAAATAATAATTCTACTGTGGCAGGAATTAAGCAGTTGAAAAACTGTGCTATCAGATCACCATGCAATTGCTCTTATCTTGGTAAATTTCTGCAAATTTCAATGCGAAACTGTATTAACGGAAGAAGCATTGGTTGATGAAAATAACAAGAAGATGACAGTAAACAAATGAAACTCAGAAAAAGGGGCGATTATCCCTAGTTCCAACTAATAGCGGATCAAGTTGTTCAGAGATGGTGGGGGAAAAAAAAGAAAGCAGCAGCCCTTAATTTGCATTAAATTGATGACTATTTACTTCTATTAAAGTCAGAGGAATCTACATTGGTTCCACTTTTTATTTTTTTATTCGTATTCGATATTTTTTTTCCTCATTTTGCCCACAATTAAGTTACTATTAATAAGCTATGGTCCATAATTGAATTAACTTTAGCCCAATGGGTGAATTTCATATTTTCTGTTTTGGACCAAAATGAACACCCCTCCTGCACTTCTTTCACGCTAGCATTTGGTGTCGTAATTGATTTATGATTCGAGTCTTTCTTCTTAAAACAAATATATATATATATATATATATATGCACATATATAACCAAACAAAAATAAAAAAATATTTATTTGATGCGCTGTTAATGAAATTCAAATTTGAAAAACGAGATTAAAATGACAAATACCCTTTAAAATATATTAAAAAAATAATTGAAAAAAAGTGAAACATATGATAAATTCTTAACTCGTTGACGGAATTGAAAATTTTCACTATCAGTGTATCAAATACGAGTTCATGAAAATACCTATCAAATTTGTAGTTTGTTATGGCCAAAGCCAAAGAAGTTCACTTTAATGTACTCTCAAAAACAGTCAATCCAAGCAATAATAAATTCCAAGATTTCAAGTAAACAGGAAGGCAGAACAATTGTGATATTGTCATTCATGATATTATAAGCAATTCAAAAAAAAAAAAATTTCTAACCATACGTATAAATATGAATACCCAATAATTTCTGGGTTTCACTTTGATGTATAGAACAAGAGTTCTGAACAAATTTGTTTAACAAATTACAAGCACCAATCATTCTGGGATTCTTCAAAAATAATGTACAGCCACTTTAATGGGTCCATAAATACCTTTCACCAAGCATGAGTTCCTTTGTCACACCGAAGGTAGTGGGGCGATCATGGCGACAACGGACTGCAGAATCCCTCCATCACTCACCAGGGATGAGGTCCCTTTGTCACACCAAAGGTAATGGCGATCATGGCGATAATGGACTGCAGAATTAGAATGGAGAGCAACAAAAAGGGAAAAGCTTTTAGCAAAGCACAGTCAGCAGATTGGATCCTTGCTTCTCACAAAATAAAGAAGCATCTAGTGTCATATTGGGGTGCAAAACAGAAATAAGCACAGTCCAGACAAACCAGTGGAGATATGTATTAAAGTTTTAATATCTATATTACTTGGACGTATGTGTCGGATAAGAGTATGTGTCCAAAACGGGGATATTCAAATTTTTTTCATATATTTTCAGGGTTATAACCCTATACTGATGTCGACAAGGGTATTGGAAAAACCAAGTTTCATACATGTGCTATGAAACATACAAAAAGGGCAAAGGAAACCAAGGCTGGAAGAGGTGGGAATCTCAATTCACTCAAAAGCAACCCTTTCATGATCTATTCTAAACGCAAACAACAAGCAATACCCATTAAAACTGTATAGATTCTTTTCTTTTCTTTTTTTTTTCTCTCATGAAAGCACAAAAGAAATACCCTAACTGCAAAGATTGATCCACAATTTAACTGAACTCCGCACCCATTGCATGAGCTCCTTGCTGTTGGTTTCCTTACTAGCCAAGTAATTTTCAGGATTAATCCAATACATGAAAAACTACTTCAGCACTTTATATCATAAAAACTGAAAGTGTTACTTCAGAGTAATAAGTATTAGATGGCAAATAGGGTGGTTAACTCTAACCGAATAACATATAAAGTTGGGAGGTCTTTTTATTCACTTCCTTATGAGCTTTTGAACATTTTTTTTTTTTTTTTTTGCAAAATGCAGACAGCAGAGTATCCATCTCCAGTATAGTAGGTAACGGAATAAGAAAAGAATGGTTACTAAAAGGAACCATAGGCAATATATATATATATATATATATATATATATATATAATGAAAACTTACAGCGATTGCACATGCGAGGTATCCTGCTTTTTCTCTATAATCCACTTGGACACAAAGTAGAATAAAGGTTCCAATATACCAGGGAATACCAGCAAAGAAGAAGCCAAGGAAAAACCTACCCAAGGCAACCAAAAAGAGTTATGGCGAGTCAACAAGAAACTCATTTAACAGGACCTTTGAAGTTAGTCACCAAAAGATGGAATGAATTTAAGACTTGCAACAAGTGCTGGAATTTTTTGCTTCTTGCTTTCCTAAAAGCTCCATTCCAAGAAAATTATTGCAGCATAGTGCACCTTCAGTACATATATAGTTACCTAAACATTTATACGTCAAACGTTGTAGAGGATGCATAATGTCGTTATTTACATTTGATAGTTAACACAACTTCAACCAGGTTCTAAATTTCACCAAGTCTGTCAATTCCATGTATTAGCATGAGACTATGTTACACAGACTTTTCATTTCTCTAATGTACCTATGTCTGATACATGATCGGACACGGGTATAGGTTATCATCCTTCAAATATATGAAATTTTTTTAAAAAAAATTAAATATATTCCATAACAGACAAATACCCGTATCCAACACTCACTCTCAGTCTAGATGACATGCCTATTTTTTTCTTGACATAACAAAAACAAGTAATTCATAATGAAAACAAAGACCTATTTACATCGATCCGTTTGCCAACCAGATTTCACAACAGTTATGCACAATGAAAGAACATCTCTAAATGGCCACAAAAATCTACGAGAAAACCTACTCTCACATTATTGTTAAACAGAAATAAATACAAAAATACCACAAAAAATATCAATAAAAAACTTACAATAACCAGCCCATTCCAAGACCACAAACAGGAAGGCGACGTTGCCTCAACGGTGCGGCTTCTTCAACAGGATAACCTTTCAATAATATCAAATTCAACCAAAGATTCAGAAATTCAATTCACTTTAGCAATCAATAAACTTGATCAAACAGATTGCGTATTAACCCATATGGCATGCATGCTGCCTAGATTCCTGAAGGTTAATTTATTCGTCGGGTTAAAAGGTAGATTACCAATTTCAAAAAAAAAAAAAAAAAAGCAATCAAACAAACAATTTGTGAAAATTTATTAATATTCAGGAATTCTTTATATGCATATGTACCCGTAACGGTCTGGTATCCGTGGACATAGGGGTTGGCACAGCACGGCGGAGGAACGGGATGAGGTAAGCCAACGAAAGGCTGAGGCGGTTGTTGAGGGAAGGGAGGGTAATAGTTGGCGACGCCTTGAAACGTGCCGTATTGATATTGGCTTTGAGAGTTGGAATTGGAGGAGATGACTCCTCTGATTTTCCCTTCTTCGCTCATTTTTCTGTATTTTTTTTTGGGGGGGGGGGGCTGGTGAGGGGGTTTCGTAGTTGTTGGCGTTTTTCAACTTTGCACTCCGCCGCGGTGAAAATTTTCGAAGCAGCAAGACAACGGAGGTGGTGGTGGCCAAATATAATTGAATGGCAAATATTAATAGATTCGGTGGGTTATTTTCCGTAGGGAATGGGCAGTGTTTGGCGGACTAAACGCTGGCAGTTAGAATTCGTTTTTGGACTTAAAACTCCGGCCTTCCTGGATTTGGGGGCCGCATATTTTGGGTTCAATATGATTTGCCCAGGATTTTACTTTTTAAATTTGACTGGAAACTATTTTTTTTATTTAAAGAAATTCTAATCTATATTTATTCAAACATGAATCATACATTAATTATTATTATAGAATCAAATGTTTCAGTCATAATGTGAGTGAAATAAAAAAATTTTGAATAAATATAGATAAGTGAAATAAAAATTAAAAATCGAAAAAATTTAAACAAAAAATTGGTGCAAATATCGTTCACAAGGAAATTGTTTTAATTTATATTTTCAGAAAGAAAAGTAAATGAATAACATATCCTTTATTAATTTTAATTTTTTGTTATTAAAATTTTATTACTTACATAATTCAAGAATGACATATATTTGAGAATTCCAGCGCTGAAAAAAAAATTCAATATGAAGTCAAATCGACATCCTCGGCAACAGGTAAAAACTGATATTAAGTTAAATCGATCTTATCTCTCAATCATCAATTCAACTGATTGAATTATATTATTTAATTAAAAATAAATTAAATATAAATTAAATAATATTAATATTAAATAAACATTAAAATGATAATTAATTAATAAAAATATATTTTAATTTAATGATATAATCTTTAATATAATTAAAAAATTAAAAGATCAAATCTCATCATTTGTAAATTATTTTTAATAAAAATAACAAAAAATAATCTTTTGCTTGTTTAATCATTTTTTCCTAGTTAAACTGATTATAGAATTCCCTATTCTTGGATGTATACCAAGCTAGACAAATCATCAATTCTCGGGCGAAAAAGTGGAATGTAGAATAATTATATTAATTAACTGGGTAGTTACATTTTGCAAATTAAAACCAAAATGAACAAGCAAACTATCAACTCACATACAATTCTCAGAAATCATTTTCACTACCAAATCTAATAATTTGCATTAAACATAATCCAAAGCACCACCCATTTAGCTTCGTATTTCATCATTGTAAGTGCCAGTTTTCAAAAGAAATATACATACACATACATACATACACATATATATAGATATAAAGAAGCTAACATCATCGCTAAATCAAAGAATCCATTGGATTTTTCATACTCAGCCTTCGAAACTATATTAGAAAACAACCCACTCCGACCCTTCCGACTTCCAAATCTGTACAATGAACGATAATCAAACACGAAATGCAAGATTACACCAGGAGAAGACACACGTCACTAACTTGGTTTAGAAATAAGAGGCCGTCCACGTCCCATTGTGAATCCCCTGGTTCCATCAGGCATTCTAGGGCCCGGGGGTGGCTTTGATGGTTCAACAGCATGACAAGAGGATGTAGTTCCATGCCCTGTACAAACATAAAATATTGAAATTAAAATTCTAATCGAATAGGGAAAGAAAGAAAAATACAAAAGGCTAGAAACAGCGATGGTTATTCTCATACCAAGTCCATTGGTACCACGAGTTTTCTGTTGCCTTGCTCGTACCCTGTTTCTACATCGATGCCCCTTTTTACCCTTGGACAGATGCTCCCCATCCTAAAACATAGAAGCAAAGAAATATTTAAAAAGATAAACAACCTTTTCCTTCATATATCTAAAATCTATGTTTTATCGATGCGTCTATGATCTAAAATCTAAGCGAATTGCCTAGAACTACCTCGGTCTGCAGAGTGAAATACAAACATTCATTTAATTTTACCGTTTTTCTAAAATAAATAATGTTGTATACCCTTCAAATTCACAATATACACTTGCCGAGAAAGTTTTTGTCATTTGTTAGTAATAAATAATAGTATGAAGATTTGTGTTGGTAAAAATTGGCGGTTAACAATGAAATGTTCTCAGAATCATTATACCAGAATTCACATGACAGCTTGTATAAAACCCAATTTATCTTAGGTTTTGTAAAATTTTACATTAAAAGTTGGGTTTCCAATATGATTTTGACCAATGTTACTCGGACTTGGGTGCGAGTGTCAAATATGAATATATGTCTGACATGGGAATGTTCAATTTTTCCTTAAAAGTTTTCCATGTATTTAGAGGGTTCCTTAAAGAGTCATCCCCACACCCATAATTCGAATATGTGTCAGACATAGATTCTTCAAAGAAAAAATGAAGAGTCAAAACAACATAGATTTTGACATATTTATCAAAGAGCAATAAGCTACAGGTAAGGCTTGAGTTGAGACTAAATCTTACAATCAAGTTGATAAACTTGTACAAGCATGAAAAAAAGAACATTTAGCTTACCTCTTCATCTAGTGCATCTTCATGATGCTCACTTGAGGTATTATTCTCCTCGTCTCCTGTTTGATCAGATGCTCGAGCATTGCTGTTCTTTTCAGGACCAGATCCCCTCCAAGCTTGCCTTCGCTGCCCATGCTTGCCCTATAACCAGGAAATAACATTAATACCAGTTTATTCCTAAGTTAGAGAAGTTATAGAAACATGAACTATTACCATTCGCTCAAGAAGCTTAACATGCATGCCATTTCTCCAGTCATGTTCATCATTCAAAGTAGTCACCTTATTCAACAACCAGTGAAACACTCCGAATCAATTAATCAAATAATTAAGCATGACATCAGTTACAAAGACTGAAGACTTCATTGACACTTACAGCTTTTTCAGCAGCCTCCAGAGTCTCATACTCCACCAAAGCATGCAACTAGAACCAAAAACCAGAAAATTAAGCAAATTATAAACAAGGCTTTATACATGTAAATATAGTAAGTTTACAACCAGGCACTGACCGAACTTCAAAAACCACATAGGTTGGACCAACCCATTTAACTTAACAGGGTTCTCTAATTGCAGCCTGAACATCTTTTATCAGGTGTTTTTCAAGGGCAGCTTAACCAAAGCCTAAAAGTCTAGAAGTATAAACCGGCAAAATAATCATTAAGTTTACACTTTGCTCGGTCAACCATTTATGACTAAACAAAACTCCTAGTTAAACAAAATAGTATCAACCAAATTAGAAATCAGTTCCATACCTTACTACTGATCAAGAAATCAGCCCTACCACTTTTCTTTGACTCTTCCACAGCATGTGGATCACGAATGGTTATTTTCTTTATGCTGAAAATTCATAAGAAACGATCATTTAAAGAAAAGGAAGCATAAACCTTATATACAACAGCAAGAAGAAAGAATAAGCATGTTTTCATTTATTAATTAAAAAAAAAAAAAAAAACATACTGTCCCACTTCACCAAATATGTTCTGAAGATTCTCCACTGAACGATCCTCCGGAAGATTTTCTACCAAAACAGTGAAAAACTAGGGTCCACAAATTAGGTGCCATGAAATTAAGAATACAAATATGAGAGTGAAGCCATTAAGTTCAATAAGAGAAATACCTTTGGATCCCTAACCTCAATAAATGGAAAAGGATTGCGGCGCTTCACCTTCTTCCCATCAGAACTCACAACCTGAGAGGTGTCAATGAAACTAGAAATTACAAACCATACTGAAACAAAACTTTCCAAATCTTTTTCATTTTAGCATACGGAATCACTAAAATATCAGCAAGACAGAGCCATACTGCAGTTGCTCCATACAAAAAATGGCAAACTTTATAAGTAGTGAGTATCTAGAAACATACAAGTAGGGAAGACTCTTTGAGAGCAGCAACTATTGATGGATAATTTCTGGTAAGTTTTTTCATTTTCCTAAATGAAGAAATTACCGAAATAGGAACTGCAAGTAAAAGACAAAAAGACCAACAAATGTCAGCAACAAGATATCAAGGTAATAAGAATATATATTTCTATCTGAAAAGTGATGGCAACTAATATTCTGATAATAGTTAAGTGAACACGGCTTCAAATAATAACAGTCATCATATAACAATGCTAGAAAATGTAAGGGGCTAATTCAATCCTCCATCTTGCACAACTTTCGATTGATCACAGGAATTATCCATAAACGAACAGTCATGAACAGAATAAACATGCACAGACAGGAAAACATTGAAAGTGCATGCAACTATCCTTGACAATTTTAGATATGAACTTACAACACAAAAGGATCTTCATAAGCTACCAATGAAAGGTTTCACTTTCTAGGTAAAGTGACAAGGAGGAATGAGAAAATGAAACACATGCGCATCCATTTTGCAATGCTTGCTAGAAATGGACGAATTAATCTTGTTTCTAAACCTAATTACCAGAATGAAATGCAAAGGAGAGGGGAAAAGATGGGTATAAGCTCAAAATACTAAGTATATTTGATAAATTTTGGCATCAATCATTAAATACAAAGGAGAGTTCAAACCACTTAATGCTAAACCTTGAAAAGTAAGAAAAAAATCAAAGCACGGGAGAGTTTTTGAATGACTTACCAAAACCTTCTTTAGTCTTCTTAATCAGACCCGTCATATACTTATCCGTCGACAAATTTTCATCGCTAAAATAATATTCCGCCTACAAAAACATAAACAGAAATATATAAATAAAGATCAACAAAGTTCATCTAAAGGAAAATACGAACAAGTAAAAAAGGGAAGAGGATTTTGTGCCCTTGCCTGCTTAATGATTTTGTTTTTGAGATCATTAGCAAGTACACCAGTAGCCGACGAGATCTCGTGATTCTGATTCTGATCCTGATCATGATCGTCGTAGTTCTCGTTACCTTGATCGCGGTCGTGATCATCTTCGGACGGCGGAGACGAAATCTCGTCTTCTGGGGATCCAACGCGAATGAAACCAAGAGGATCGTGATGCGGAGAGCGCGGTGTGGGACCGTCGGTGGCGGTCGTAGGTTCGACGTGGCTGTCCATCTTGCGAGAGAAGAGCGGGGGAAAGGAAAAAGTTTTGATTAAACGGATTGAAAAATTAAAACCCTCCCGCCCTTCTTGCTTCTGTCTGGCCTCTTGTGCCGGGACCCATTGTAAAGAGACGGGAAATTTCCATTTCGAGTGTCAAGGGTGTTTTCGTCAAATCATTCCATTTTATAAGTACAACACATTCTTTTTAAATAAGTTTTTTTTTTTCATTTATTTAATAAATAAAAAATCGATATTTAATATTATTAATTTATATAATTATTAAAATTTTTATAATAAAACTTTATTATTTATAATTTTTTTCTTTTATCCTTAACATTATAGTTTTTTAATTAAAAAAGTACGCATTACTACTATGATCTAACATTTATAGATCGAGTCGAGCTCTGATCTAGATTTTTTTATATTTTTTATTTAAGCACGAAAATCAAATTATTATGCAAAAAATATTTTTTATATTAATAATAATATATATTTTATGATAAATTTAAATAAAAATAATTTTTATTATTAAATAATAATTTAAATCGAATCAAATTACTAAAAATCATATTCACTACTCTACTTAGATAAATTTAATCTATCAAACTAAATAAATAATCTAAAATAAATTTACTACGATCGCTCTTATATTTCATAAGGTTTTCTTTAAAATATTATAAATTAAAAAAAACTATTTACAATAACAAAAAATGGCGATGTTTTGACAACCATATAGTACTAGAAAATACACAAGATCTAAAATCATTAAACGTAAGATTGTTTTTAAGATGTTGGAAATTTTAGTGTGTTCTTTTATATCCAACCAACATAAAAATGACAACATAAAATAATTCATGCTTATCACTTATTTATTTTATTAAATCAAGTCCCATTCATTGAATTAAGCTCGACAATCCGACAAACTTATCCAATTCAATAATTCTTGAAAATGAAATAAGACTATGCAATATAACCCATAGTCAATAATATCAAGGTTAAACTTAAAAAAAAAAAAAGGGCACTCGTGATTTTAACGAAAATCATTAAATTTTATTATATTTAAAATATTATATACTTAATATCATTGAAAATTTTACATAAAATATATATTTTAATTTTATCATTCTAAGTAAGTGCGATTAAGATTTTCAAAAATTAAACAAATATTTCACATAAATTTTTAATAACGTTAAATATATTTTGAATGAAATGAAACTACGGGATGATAAGCAATGATTTTTAAAACATAAGAGAATTAAAAGATTTTAGCAAAAATCATCAGATATTTTTGAAGTTTACCTTAACATAATCATAAATGTAAAATTTTTTTATGAATCATAAAATATATAATTATAAATAATGATGAAAATTATATTAAAGAAATTGAAAATAGTGGAAAAAGAGCCGTAAAAATGGTTGTTAATTAATCTGAACTTGAGAGGTTAGCGTAAAATTGAGTAATTCTCGAATGTGGATCGGAAATTGGAATTCGGAGCCCGAGCGTGCCCCCGGAATCATGTCAAACGGCTTTGGAATCGTGGAATCAGATACATGATCACGATAATTGGTATGCCAAAAATCCTCAGGATCTTTCTTTATCTATATTGGCTTTATATCTTCTTTTCTTTTTCCCCCTTGGCACGCAAGCGCGAGAACATGATAAAATTTCCAGCAAAAATCTCAAAACTCAAAATATTTTAAATTTAATAGTATTAAAAACTAAATATCATCTTTAATTTAATAATATCAAAAATAAAATCATTTTTAAAAATTTTTAAAAATAATTTTAAAAAATGATAATTAAAAATAATTTTTTTAAAGATGATTTGTTTATATTTTATAAATAATTATTAATTTCTCTTTATTTTTTTAAATTTTGTAACGCCACATTTATAACTAATGCCTGTGGCCACGGTTTACTTCAGTATTGCAAAAGGATTTTTGCCGTTAACATTATTTTCTGATTATAATAATATTACGATTATCATTTTATAAATTTTTATTTATTATATTATTAATTATAATAATATTTATTATATTTACAGCGATAAAAATACAATAACGATCTTAGCTTGCATCCTTAATTCTCTCTTTTTTATATTGCATATCTCGAAATCCAATCTTATCTCCTTGTCGATGATCCCGAGAAGATTGCAATCAGACAAATAAGATTTTGTCGGATCACAAAGTTCCTTTGAAGTTCAATTAAGAGTAAAAAGTGCTTATATAATATTCGAGCAATTAATGAGCTTTCTTTATATGATTCAATCCGACAAATCTAAGGCACATACCGACCCTGTTTCGCACTCCATGCGTGCTCCCAGTTTGCCCCATTTCAGTCTCTGAGCCTCGTCGTGTTAACAGATCGTGACAGTGAACTTACGCTCAGGCTACTCGACAATGCTCATACTGTGGTGTCTGAGAAAAGTCGGCTCCTTGTTTGCGAAGTTTATAATTAGATTCAAACTCATGCCTTTTTCTTTTCTTTCTTGAATTGGCAGCTATAATATTTTATTTGCTGGTTAGATTTCCTTCAGGCTTGTGAAAGACCTATGGTTCAACTATTTCGGGATTCGGTGTTCCAAGCTCCTTTTTTTAAACAGCTGAAACTTCCTCATCTCTTATATTGCTTTTAACTTTTTATTTTATTTGGAATATCCACTTTCAACATCCGTATTAGATACCTTTTTGGGCGTAAACGTATAAAGATATAATTTTTAAAAAATTTTTTAAATATATAAAAAAATTTTTAAAAATTAAATATACTTATATCCAATTAATCCGAGTAACATAGTTTGTTCACCCTCCATCAGAATACTGCATCAGTCATTTGAAAATTTGGTTATTTTCCTCTGCTGTTGATTTCAGGTGACCCTGTTCGCAGTACATTGTGCTGGCTATTAACTATCTGATTGCAGATAGAAACCTTGATCTTTCACGAACCAGCAATGGTGTCAAATATATCCTAATTTCAAAGAGCAAAATCTCTGGGGTAGATATATATATATATAAAACTTCAAGTTACTGGTCCATTACAACACTCACTACAACTGGTTACAGGGACTTGCAGGCTGAGAATCCAAGAAGGATGTTTTTAGATATCTTCTATATGTTTAATTTAGGATTGACAACTTACCTCATTGGAAACATGATAAACGTGGTTGCTCACTGGACAAGCCGGACACCAGACCCGTCATTTTGCAAGTTCCCTTACTTTCAAGCTGTTTGAAATCATTCATTAACCTACCAGGAGAACTAAAACAGAGAAAATAAGTTCTACAGGGGCCAAAAGAAATTACCCATCTCAATCAACAGAACTAGCATAACCCACATTTGACGTAGAAACAGATTCATTGTATCTATGGTCTACTTCAAAATTTTGACAAGTTTATATGAAAATATTTGAAATAAAAAACAGCTGAAAGTTAATGTCCAGATTCCTTGCCATTGCATGACATCACAAAAGTAGTATGAATGCTCTCATTGTATCTTCTCCTTCAAAATTTTGACAAATTTATATGAAAATATTTGAAATAAAAAACAGCTGAAAGTTAATGTCCAGATTCCTTGCCATTGCGTGACATCACAAAAGTAGTATGAATGCTCTATCTTTTCTGGTAGCTGATTTGAGCATTACAAGCTTCCATGTCCTTCAGATTTAATGGTATTTCTTTCACATCAATGTCATCTCTATCCTGAGATTGCTGATGACAAGAAACGTTTAACCTTTGTGTTGCAACAGAGGGATACAGTCGAAGCTGCTCAGAATGGCTGGCAAATCTGACCAGAAAAGAGCACTTTAAACTATACCTGAACAAATGAGAAAAACAACTTGTAAATCAACTTCAAATGACTAAAATCCAAATAGATTAAAGAAAAAAAGAAAAACAAATAAAGATAATTCTAGACCATGAGCAGGAACCGAAATACCACCTACTTTTGCTTTATTCATTTCTCACTCAATGACCTTGTGAAACTGCAGGGGAAAACTTCTGAGGCTACACGTTTAAAACAGTTGTTAACGCTGAGAATTCAGAAATAGATGATGTACATGTCAATCGAGATGGTGATCATCTGTTTTTCCTTCAAGACGAAGGTGATAATTTAGATTTCAATTTGACCGCTGATAATAAAAGGGTAGTCATGAATAGATGCAGACAGCTTGTAACCTTTAGGCAATGCCAATGCAAATGCAATAATAATAAAATATAACAGAATAAGTTGATTCAGGATTCAAAATTACAATTATACTATTAAATGGAGAAGTTAATTACCTATGGTCATATTTCACTCGATATTTTGGTGGGCAAACCCCATCCACACATAACCTCAAAAAATGTCCATCAAAATAAATACATGTTACAATCCGGTCAAAATTAGATCGGCCAGGCCTCGTAGATGCCAATATAACTTTTCTTTCTGTAGGGTCTAAGGGTAGATCAACTCGTTGATGTGTTGAAAAAAACATGTAAGTTAAGCCACTGCCTTGGTAAACTAGGGACCTGGGCAAGTAGGCATGGGCTGCCTTCAGAACAAGAAAAGCTAGCAAAACACGTCAAAGACCAGTGAATTCCATGCCTGTGTCAAGAGACGTTAAGCTTTTATGTGCTTCCCTTCACGTTACTGCCTCCCTCAAAAATAGTGTCTTTAATTGGGAAAGGATGAGCTTCCGTGTTAAAAACAAATTTATCAAGTGGTATAACAGAGCTATCCCCAAAGAGCAAGTATAAATACTTCAATGTTTCACCAAGGAAAAAAGTCTCCATCTTGTCTCTTCTTTGAGGAGGAAGTGTGGTGACATCATCTAAAGAAGTGTATCCGCCAGAATCCACCTTAGCATATTTCTCAAATGACTCAAAGATCTGCCAACCCCATTCACGATATCTGCAATGCAAGATATTAGGTAAAAGAAAAAAATGAGTTTGCCCACATGTGCACTCTATGTATATAGAAATTAAATAAAAGGAAAGAGTAAGACTAGAAACTAAAGAACTAAAAGAGCATACTTTGGATCTTCAGTGATACGATACAATACGAACAAGGATTCAACAGTTTCAGGACGCAACAAATTGTGACGGTCAGCGTGTTTGATTATTATATCATTTACATATTCTGAACTCTTATTTCCGCCATCAAGACCACCTTCAAAATATTCCTGTTTAAATCAGATCAAAACAGCAGATCATTACCTACCATAATTATATAATATGCAAAAGGAGTAGTCATACATAGATGAATAAGCAAATATGAACCATTTTGGTGCATGTGCAAATTAATTCGATCCTATAGTGCTTTTAACAAACAAGTTAATTGAAACCAACTAACCTTAGTATGAAAGTATGCAATTTCAGGCGCCAGACCAGTGGAAGTTACTGAATACATCTCAAAACATGTCTTGGCTAAACCTTCTGCAAGTTTCAAGTTTTCCAGGTCTTCAAATGTAAGAAGGTTGTCCTTCATGGCTTTCTCCTTTGTGAGGCCTTTAGTGGCACCAAGTGCAAGAGTACCAGGCAAAAAACACACCTGGAAATTGCAGTAAAAATACTTTCACATCAATGAAGGATGACCTTTGGGATCTAAAAACAGAGAAATGCTTTCAATGGAGCCAATGAACAGTACAGAAATGTAACTTGTGCATCCATGTAAGTAAATAACTAGAGTTATAATAGCTTAAAAACATAGTGGTGGAACTCTTGCACTCACTACCTACTTCCTTGCACCATTCAGCATAGTAGTTTTTAAAGGAAACAACCTACGATCTACCAAATACTGCTTTAAAGGTGTGAGCTAATAGCCTAGTTTTGATGGTAAATGTACGACAACAACTACAGATGTAATAGAGTAGAAAACACTGCTGTGAAATGAACTCTTCCACGCACAAACTGCTTCATTGCATTATCCAGCATCATAGTTTTGAAAAGAAACAATCTATGATCTACAGAATACTCCTGCTCTAAAGGAGTGAGCTAATAGCCTAGTTTTGATGGTAAAACCAAATATCTCTGTTACCAAGGTATTCCTGAAAACTCAAGGGTTGAGAAAGCACCACATACCAGGTGATCCATTTTTGGACTGAAAGCACCCTTGGATCCATAAGGCAATTCCCCCACAAAAACCAGTTCATTTGGTATTGATTTCTGAACAAGCAAGTGTCTAACACCCCTCATCGCTTCTTCATACATATCATACAGATATGTGAAATTACCATCATGAATAGATCGTAGCTGAAGCCACACTTTGATTAGGTACTCATAATAGCTATCACCTCGAGATCCGAGTCTAATATTTTCTCCACTAAATTCACCAGAATGAGGACTGCATATCATAGCAAGATGATCAAAACAAAATAAATAAATACTCACCAGATTGAGGGCTGCATTCTGTATTAAGATAATCCCAGGACTATATAATTATAAATAAATAATTATGATAATGGGAGTACAATGATGATAAGTATAAAAATGATATACCTGTCTGATCAAGTGTATTGACATCATAAATCATTTTGTCCAAGGAAATTGGTAATCTTTACATACAAGAATAGGTAAGATTTATGCTTGAACCATCTTTAAAGATTCTCGTTGGTCACATTTGTGGATGTCAGACAATCATAACAAGGGAAAACATCAAGCCAGCCCCCTTTTACACAATCTTGTAAATCATTCACAACTAAGAAAAAATTCTTTCGATATATGCAGTGATTAGTTGAGCACATATAGCCTGAAAAACTGTCTCCCTTCTATCATAGAGTTGATTGTGAATACATAAGGCCAATTCAAAATAACTATCAGATGAATAAAAGACGAAAATTATTTTAAACAATCTATCATGTAATGTTGTCAACTTGCCATTGCTCTGGATTTAATGTCCCATCCACTCAACGACAAAAACCAAAGAATTAAAACTTTTATTCCATATTACACAATGAAGGTCAAGTAAATGACACGTGCATCTAAATTAAAAAGATTACGAACAATTTCTTATGGTTTTGGTCCGTCACACTGCTCTAGCCAAACAGGAAATCTGTAGCTAGCTTTGCGTGGTGATGGTCAATCAAAATAAAAAATGGAGAGAGAATGCAATAAGAAAAAGAAACAATGAAGAGAAGAAAACGAGAAACAAAGAAGAGATATTAATACTATGTTCATTGAATTTATGACTACATAAGACAATCAATTTGAGTACAAACTCAAGTATTCTCTACGAAAAAAATAAACACCTGATGGAGTATGCATTATCTTTAAGTAATGCTCTGTCGTCACTAAATTGTTCTTTCCTTTATCCATTTAATCACATCTCAATTCATCACTTAAGCCATTTTGTTTTGGCATAGTAACGGAAGCATACATTAAATTAAAAACAAAGGATGTGACAGTCAGCTATCAAAGCGTCCTGCATGTTTTGACCATCCAGAAAAAGGTAACAGAATAATTCCACTGATATAATGAAAACCCTGGTTATGACATTATTTTCTTCTGTGTTTGATGACTAAATCACTTATCCAAGCAAAATTTTCATCTACCTAAACTTGGCAGGCTAGAAAACCCTGGAAAGATATAAGAAGAGACATTGCTGTTTTAAGTAATAATGACTTGGGAATTATGGCATATTTGAAGTGAAAGAAAGATACCTGATGTAGATAGGAACTAGTCCTTCCACCTTTGGAAGAGTTTTCAAATGTGCCAAAACCTTCATCCCTTCTGTGCTATACTTTGGATCACCAGAAATTGCACTGAGGTAATTGAACTCAAGCTGTAAAGTGGAAACTTCTGAAGTACTACTCAGTCCATCAGGAGACGGATGAGCTGAGGAATCATGTAGCACAACATCACTGAAAGGAATGGCAGTTGGACTGGAAGTAAAAGCAGACAGCAGACGATCAGCCAAATTTTTTGCAATGTCTAGATATATCGAAGGTTTGGGCCCCTTGTGTGCTGAGTTCATACCTTGATTCCCTCCACTCAAATGATATGCACTTAGTAGACCACCCAAAACCCGTATTGTGGTTTCAAATAAATTAACTTGCCCTTTCTGACTAACCCTCTTTAAAAGGTGCGACTCAATCCATGATCCCGCTTCAGAAACAACTTCATCTAGACCCATTATCATGGCAGTATCAAGAGCATCTACAGTGGTAGCACCTAGACCTCCTAGCCCGTCAACTCCATGCTGGCTCATTGGCATAAGCTCATCATAACCCGTTGCAAACTTTTTATAGCCAGACCATGCATGGGTGAAAGCCTCCTTTACATTTTGTTGCCTAGCTTTCCATTTTTCTTCAACATTAAGCTCGTTTGGTTTACCAGTATAAATACCAGAACTAACTTTTTCACCTGGCGATAATCGGGGAGGAAGCCTGGGAGCTCTTCTCAAAAGCTTTTTAAACCTTATGCCAACATCAGTAACTTCCTTATGTTCTTCGTTTGTCCTAATACCTTTTGCCAGTCCATCAGAAACAGAGTGTGCTCTATTTGAATGAGTCAACATTAGACATGCTAACCCAAATATCATTACTAACCCTAAAAACTTCCCTGTACTACAACTTAAACATTCACGCCTTCGGTCACCAGTAAGTAAGCTCTGACTGATCACCTGGAATACAACATACAAGAATGGAGAATATATTCAAATTAAACATCTACTACAACATAATGTGTTTAGCATGACAAATAAGAGTTCCAAATAATGCATGCTAGTTAGAAAAGCGAAAGAGTTGAGCTAAGAGTGCTAAATCTTTAGCAATCTTGTTAGAAATTTTAGCCATCTCTACCATGAACAAGTCAGGCAATTCAGCGAATAGAATCTTAGCAGTCAACATTTCCTGAAGAGTAACAATTAGTATGCTCCAAACACCAAAACAAAATCATATCTCATACAACCAAGCAATTAATTAGGGATGTCAAAAACGAATTTGTAGAACTTAAAACGTGGCATGGTCCAAACACAAAAGGTCAAAACCGCATTAATCTATAAAAGCTCGCCAAGCTAGGTGTAGCATCGAGCTTAAGAGCACTTAAATCAGACTCCCAAGAATTTCTCAAAACGATTTGGAATTTCTTTGATTTTCTGAACTCTAATTTCCTTACTTATCTTTTCTATTCTTTCCTTTCGCACTGATCGGTTTCATAAATATAATAGCGTTCAAATCAAAATTACATTAATATGAAGATCCACAAAGATAACCTACTAATTTGTCATCAGATTCCCCTAAAGAAACTTCAACTTAAAACGAACAAGTTCCAATTCATCTCCACAAAAAAAAAAGGGAAACCCAAAATTAAAATTCAGGAAAATAAAAAACCAGAAATTAAAAACGAAATGCGATGAAGAAACGAGAAATAAGATTCAAATCGTTGAAGAAAGATCGAATACCTTGAAGAAAGATCGGTGACGGAACTTGGCGTTATCATAGTGAACATCTTTCAGAGAATAAGGAAGCGATTTCGACATGATCGAAAAACTCTGATCTATTCTAATTTTTATTTCTGAATTTACCAGTTTCGGCGGGGCGGAACTGCTTCGCGCTCCTGCGAGTGCGAGAGGAGATTGGTGCAAGTGGGCTTTGGCGTTTTTTTCTGGTTTGCAAGTCAATGGAGGATCATCGAGCGTTTTAAGGCAACCGCGGGAGGAATTCGTTTCTCCACCTCTCGGCACGTTTTAACGTCCGGCATAAAGGAACGTTGGTAGAAGTTGACTCAAATATCACTTTCAAGAGTACATATCCTTTACAATTTTGTTGAAAAATTAATTAATTATAATTTTAAATTATATAGTATGCATAAAATTATTATATAAAATATATAATTTTAAGTAATAAATTTTTATATAATAGTAGAATTGTAAAAATAAAATTATAGGTTAAATGCTTTTTATTTTCGAAGTCTTTTAAGATTCAAAAAAAATGTTTTTTTCTTACTTTTTCGTATTTGTTTATTATAAAATATTTTGATCAACGAAAAATAATTTACTGAAAGAAAAATCTTTTCTTAAAATTGTCATCCTTTTTGGGGAGAAAAAAATTTTGTAAAAAAAGCTTTTTATAAGTACGATTATTTGGCGTATTATAGTTTGATATTTGAAACTTTAATTTTGCGCTTGTCACCATATTATATTTTGATATTAAAATTTATCTTTATACTTTATTTTTATTTATATTTGTCATTATAATTTGAGTTTGTGCTTTAATTCAATATTGAATTTTTTTATTTCACTTTTGTTTGATTAAATATTATCATTAAGTTTTGATTTTTTTTGCTTTTCAAATCATCCAAAAATCAATATTAAGTTGCAAAATTCAATTAAAAGTAAAAGAGAAAATTCAATTAAAAACTATAATTTAATTATAAAATTTAATGTAAAATAACAACTTTACTCTTAATCTAAAAATCTCAATGTATAATGAGAAATATGAGTTAAAATAAATTATAATGATAAATAACAAATTCACCATTTCACCCAATAATTATTTATTAAGTCTATAAATCCTTCCATGGATTGGGCCAAACCAAGCCCTATTGCCTATTGACTCTTATAAGAGTTTGTTAAGGCATGCCGCCTGCCGCCCATGAGTGCCTATTAAATTTATAATTATTTAAAATATATTAAAGTATTTTTGTATTAATATTTTTAAATATTGTTTAATTAAAATTAAATAAAATAACTTTTCGAGCTTGGTTCGTGAGCCTGGCAGGCTGTGAAGATTGTTTTCATCTGCTTGATGATCATCTTCCAATATTAATTAAAAAAGTGAATTTATCCTTTTGCAATATATATATACATATATATATATATATATGTGTATATAAATTTATAACTATACATAGGAGTTGTCCCTGAGTAATGAGAGTGCTTCATTGGAGATTTTAAGTCATTGTTTAAGGGACAACTAAGCAATGATTTTTTTGGGGGTTAATTACGTCAAATAGGAAAGAAAAAAGCCAGAGAAAAAATAAAAAAATAATGTATTCGTATTCATATTATTTTTTATGTCTAAAAAATTATAATCTGTATTAATATTTACATGTTAATAATTTATTTTATATATATTTTGGCTCATTTATATATAAGTGTTGTGTTCACTTTTTTTTTAATTATTTTTTTAAATTATGTTTGTGTCGTATGTTAATTCATTTCATATTTTTTATAGTTTATTATTTTGATTTAATTTAGAGAAAAATTTGTGTGTTCATATTATTTTCATACTTTATCTCAATTAATGACATATTTTGCATAAGTTGACATAATGATTTTAATTTAGAGAGACATTTGTGCTTCATGATGTGCTCTTGTTCATGTTATTTGTGTGTGTTCAAAGTATTATAAATTTATATAAATTTTTACATATTAATAATTCGTTTCGTATGAACTTTAACATATTTATGTATTCATATTGTATTCATTTTATTTTTCGTGCCATGCTTTAATTATTTTTTATATTGTTTTTATACATATCTTAATTCATTCCCTATTTCACATATTTGTTACATCGATTCGATTTTTATTCTGAATTCATTTACTTAAAAATTAGATTATTATATTTATCACATATTAATATAATTAATATAAATATCATTTCTAAAAGTTTAATCTAATTTCCCAAAATATAGTAAGGGCATTTTCTAGTATATTAAATAATTAACCTCATTGATATAAAACTTCATTAGACTCGAATAACTTTTAAAATTAAAATATTTGAGTAAATCAAATTAGTGTACGAAGTAAATTGCAATTTTTCTTAATTAAAACAATTATGGTGAAATAAATAGCATGAGATACAATCTATTAATTTTATGATTAATTATATATGTGCAAATTTGGCCAATCAAAATTCAAAGAATTGCAGTATTAATGTACGACCAATCAATGTTTTATTATCTATTAGTCATCCAATTTGTCTTTAAATTAAATTAAAATAATTTTAAAAATAAATTCAAGTTTTGATCAATCAAATTAGAAAGATTCATTAGTCATCTAATTAAATTTCACCTTTAAATCATTATTATTTTATCTATAATTAAAATAATTTAGAGATAAAACAAATAGTTTAAATTCTTTTAGAACCCTTTTCTCCTACTATGCTCCCAAACCATTTAACACAATTAAGAACCTTGAATAGAAAAATAACATTTTGAAGATCCAAAGTCAAGTAAGCTCTAAAGAGGTTTTGAAAATGTCGTGTTTTTTTTTTTTTATCAAGAATTCTCAAGAAGTTGCTTGATCTTGTTCCACCGAAGGAAAGGATGTGAATTTCGTTTATTCAATAATTAAATCTCGAAGATCCTTAAAGCAGAGTTGATTTGTTCAAGATCAAGTCATCGAGAGTCTTCAACAAAAAAAAAAAATTCTTTATTTTAAAATTATTAATACTTGATAGATGTAATTGTTATAATGTTATTTATCTTCAAATTTCTATTTTATTTTTATACCAAATTTGTGCCTAAAGTAAATCTATTGACGGGACTTAGACCATTCTAATTTAAATATGATACTTAGTGATTTGATTTAATTGAAATTATTATTTATTAATAAAATTTTTATTTAAATTTAATTATAAAATATATAAATATTAATTTAAAAATAATATTTAATTTTTAATTAATAAATTATATTTATAAATTAAATTTAAATAAAAAATTTTAAAAAAATTTAGATCATGATAATAAAGCCCTCTAATCTAGAGGGTTCACCAATTTGAACCACCAATTGAAAAGCAGCGAGCATGTATCCTTTATTTCAATACATTCATTAAATTGAAAAGCTTTCAAAGAATAATACAACCTGCTTTGTTTGTCAGCTTCTTTCTTCTGTCAAATGTCGTTTGGTTGGTTAGTGTTTTCTTTAAATTTTTTCTTTGTTCTTTTTTCGTCTATTTGTCCATTTTCTTTTTCCTTGTAGTACTATATTCTTTTCCCCATGTCTGATACCTTAGAACCAAGATCAACTATGGGATTCACTCCACATTTCAAAAAGATACCTCTGGCAACTGCTACCATTCAAAAAGAGACACCCATTGATTCCCCTTTTGGTCCTTTTGGCCCCAGCCCCGGTCCCAGCCCCGGCCCCAAACTCAGTCTCCGACCTGGTCCTGGCCCCGGCGCTATCAGCAGCTTCAATATTTGAAATTGTTTTAAGGTTGTGCCTGAATTCTACCACAATCTGCTCAAAAACTTCAACCTCAAACATGTTCAACTTCAGCTTTGGGTTCATCTGATCTCTAACGAAGGCAAAACCCAGTTGGTCTCTCGGGTTGAATGCTTCCAACTCATTGAACAAAAGGCAGGAAAATAGATTGCTTCTCAATCCATGTTTCCTCAAGATTAATGCACTATCTGGTACATCTGCCAACCAAATTCAAAAGCTAAATATTTACTATGACCATAAACAACAATTGTCGTTGATATATTTATTATCTAGACTTTTTATATTTCTTAACTATCTTTGTTTAACACATATTTAAATATAAATATAAAACTATAATTTTTCAAATATATTTTAAATTCTTTTAAAAAATTAATATATTCGTATTAAACACATACGTGTATTCAACATTCACCTTAAAATTTGAGTAATATATAATATGCCTATATAATATATATATATATATATATATATATATATCATGTGTGTGTGTTTAACTGCAAACAAAGATAAAATAGATAATTAAGAAGTTTTCACGTACGCATGTATAAGAACCACATACTTCAACATTATAGAAAAGCTATTTGATAAGGAAGCATAATATGCTCTTTAGGACCCCATTGATTATTTGATTAATTAGACGTTTCTTCTCCATCCTTTTTTGGGACCCCACCATTAGCCTTCTATCAAACTTCTACGTCTCGCAGCAAGAACATGACGCAGTACCTGTCATAGTTAGGACTTGTTTTTGGACAAAGTAAATATTTTATTAATATCATTATTATTATTATTATTATTATTATTATAAAGAGGAAGAGGAGGAAATACAAATGATATTTAGATTCTATATCATAAGAACGGAAATAGTATTTATTTTGTTTTGATTGTTTGTTCAATCATATTTTAAAATCATAAAAATATAATTTATTCGAGTTGAAAAAGAAAACAATGAGTTTAGTTAAGTTTATTCTTTTTAAAATGACATTTGTAAGTTTAAAATTAAATCTTCACATTTAAAATTCTTTCTTTTATCTTATGATACGAATACTAAATTTTTATAATTCTATAAAACTTAAGCGGAAAAAAAAAAGAGAAGGGTACTATTTTTTTCTATTGAGAATCTATTTAAATCTTTTTTTGTTCTTTGAAACAACCTTTTCTCAAATTTTTTTATTCGATTAACAAATATTTATAGACATCTTTTAATCACTCAAATTTATTTTTTAAAAGAATTATGTCAAATTAATTATTTTTACGAAATTGAAAAAAAATATTTAATTTTTTTTATTTTGAAAACTTTAGTGATGTGCCTACACTTCTCCATAATTGTTACAAGGTCTTAAAATCCTTATCTCAAGAATTGTTACTTAGACTCAGCATTAAGCTTTTACTTTTCTTAGGGATTTGAACATTCCCAGCTTTCCTCACATGTAAACTTAGCCAAAATCCTAAAACAACTAATAAATTAGTAAAATTATTCATGGATTATCTCAAAGGTCAAAGTTCCAAAAAAAAAAAAAAAAGTAATCCCAAAGTGGATTGTGTATATTTGCTTTCAAGGAACTTCAAAACTAAGCAAAGCTATCATCTGCTTCTTGAAGCCACATTATATGGGCGGTGCCTAATAATCAAAATTAAAGTATAATGCTAATTTTTTTATAATTAAATGATAAATTTTAATGATCATTATTTGACCACTTTAGAGATTGGGTTACTAGTTTAGTTTGGTTGGCTCGGTATGCATGGGTTAGACCTTGAACAATATTTTAACAAATTTATTAGGTCATATTGATACAACTTGAATTACAATGTAATAATAATATAATATTTTTATTTAAATTTAATTATAAAAATAATATTTTAATAATATTTTGAATAATAAAAAAGATTTTATTCGATTTGACTTAAGCTTAGATAAAAAAATTTAAAATTTTCAAGCTATAACCCAACCAAAACATGAACATATCTAGAATGTAACATTTTAAAAGGATTTATGCACTATTATTTTCATGTAAAGTTCTAAAAATGCATAAATAATAAATTTGTTGGCTAAAACTAAAAGTAATTAAATAAAGTATGGTGTGGATAAGATCAAGAATTTAAATAATGATCGTAATACAATGATACAATTATTATTTTATAATTTTAATTTTCTTTGTCAGTAATATTTATTATATTTATAATCATAATAAATATTATAGATCGAAAACATATCTAGGACTGTAATTTAGAACTTTGAATGTGATTTTTTTTTTTTACCTGTCGTATAGGGGAGCTTCTGGGGACTCCATGGTTGCAACCCATTTGCACAGTACGTCTCCATTTGCCTGGTCAAGGCATCAACGTCCAACCATTTCTTCCACCTTGCCGTCGCCATTGCTTCTTCCAGGGTATGAACATAGTACGGATGCTTCGATACAGCCATGTCCGAGCCCGTTGACACGACGAGAGAATGTATCAACAACAAGGGATCAACCATTAACCGAAGCTTGGCGTCGATCCAGATGCTGAATTTCGAGTTCGGGAAAAGTCTATGAACCAAGTGTTTCGGAATCACCCCATTCATCGCTGGATTCGCATACAATTCCTTGGAAGAAACCTTAACGATTCTCCAAATCCCGATTTTAAATTCGGGTGATTTTTGTGGGATTAAATTGTGATAATGGAGTGATTTAAGGGTTAAATCATCTATAAACATGAAGAAACATACGGTTTCTAGGGTTTTGGATCCAATTCCTATTGGTTGACGGATTTTGTCATGATCATCGAAGATTGCAGATACTACAACAACTCCATTGCAGCTTTCCATGGCAGTTCGATCTGATTTACACCATAAATAAATAAGTTATAATATAATCCAACCAAACAACATGCATAAGCAAAAGATGACTCTAAATTGCAAATTCTCGAGAATTTGGATGAAAAACTGACCGGAATTACTAACTGGAAAATTCTTTAAAAATCCACAAGGGACTTTCATGTCATTATTGGAACGATTAAAATAAGAAAACCTCTTCTCGGTACTCAAGTTTCCACCAAAACTGTCACTTTTCCCCTGTAAATACCTCAGAGCCGGCAAAAATGCTGAAGAATTCTTACACAAATTATGGATCTCATCCACCACCATTCCATAATCTGATCAAAAAATCAAATACCCTTTAGCTCAAAGTCACTACAACAATAATCAAAACCGAAACAAGAAACAAGAAAAGAGCAGAGAATTGAGATAAGACAGTATATTACCAGAGAAAAGAACAGGGGAAGAACATGAAGATCGATGGATTGGGATAGCATGCTTGTATTCGCCATAGGAAGGAGGGTAAGAGAAGAGTGGGGATTGGATTGGATCGAAAGGGGAGGATCGAAAGAGGCATTTTGTTGGGAAGAGAGAGTGGTAGAAAGCGATGGAAAGAGTGGTGAAGAGATACAGAAGTGAAAAACAGAGGAGCTTTGATTGGAAAAACAGAGGAGTTGTTGTTGTGGCCGTTACTTTCGCCATGAGAGTGCGATTACTGTTTTGAGGAGTTTCCCACGTCTGGTACCATCGATTCAGCATCATCTTCGTTTGTGGTAAAAGTTTACGGGGATTTATAAGTAATGACGAAGTATTTTAGTTTTTATATTTTTTAAATTATAATAAATTAAAAATTTAATAATATTAAAAATTATTTAAAAATATATAAAATATTAATATATTATGTGATATAAAATTTTAAATTTTATATAAAAATATATTTGAATTACAGTTCGGTGTAGAGTTATTTTTATATAAAATTCAAAATTTCATGTCACATTATATGTTAATATTTTATTAGATTTAAACAGTTTTTAAATATCATTATTTATTATAATTAAAAAAATATAAAAATTAAAATATTAAATGTAATAGTACAGAGACTATGCTATAATAAAAAAACTATCAATAAACTTTAACCTTTAGTTTGTCATTGTCTTGTCTTCGCTTTTCAACTATTTTTTAATTTTTTTGGTTTAATATTCATTTGGCCTCTATATTTTAACTTAATTTTCAGTTGAGTACTTAAAAAAATTATCACCTTGGTATGTTAACTTTTATTCCGTTAAGAATATTATCCCTTTAGGCTTATACTATTAATCAAACATTAATGTGGCCGTCAATAGCTAATTAAAGCTTAAAATGTAGTAAAATGTTATGTCATCAGCTCTATATCCGGATAAAATTTAATAATTTTTTATTTTTAATTTTATTTTTAAAATTTTTCATGATTATATGGTATTTTTTCAACGTGCCATGCTCTAATTGACTGCTAAATGCCATATCGGTGTTAACAATGTTCAAATTGTCAATATGCTTAACAAAATGAAAGTTCAAGTATCGAATTAAATTTTTTTTCTTTAGGTTTCAAATTAAAAATCGAGCTCAAGCATAAGGCTAAATAAGTTTTTAACCTTTTTTTTCTCCTTTTTAGAAAGTATTTTAACTAGATATGATAATATTAGACGTCATATAATTACACAATATGAACAAAAAAAAGAGAAAATAAATTAAAATATGACATAACAAGAAAAATAAAACAGCTGTTATATGAATATATAAATATATCAAACTTTATATAATATAAATATTAATGTATCAAATATACAAAATATTTTAAATATAATAATTACATGATAAAATTTATAAAAACAATATTATAAATGAATTATCATGTCCACTCATGATAAACTTGTACCATGTACCCAAAAGCGAAAAGGAAAAAGAGGGGTTGTTTTGCAATTTACATAATTTTATTTGATTTTTCTATACTAGATTTTTTTTATTTGTTACATATGAGAAAGTGACAGGGATTTAAATATTGGACCTTACTTTTTGTTAAAGAGATAATAACTGTAAAGTGATTTAATAAATAGAAACTTGGGTTAATGAGTGTTGTTTTTGGGCATTTTTAAGGCTAAATAATAGAGTTATACTATTTAAAAATTATTTAATTATTTTATTTTAAGAATTTTTTAATATATTATTTTTATTGAATTTAAAAAATATATATTAATTACATTTTTTATAAATAAATATCACCTTAACTAGTGTCTAGTGGCATTAGTTAACAATTCTCTAATTAATATATTATTTATATTAATAATATTGCATTAATACAATAATTGATAACTTTATTTATTATTTTTCAATGTATTAGATAATATTATTATAAATAATAGGAAAATGTAAAGACACTAATGAAGGTGATGTTTATGCAAAGAAAAGTGTAATAATACAAAATTTTCTTCAATTTAGTAAAATTAATGTATTACGTGTAAAAAAAAACTTTCTTAAAATAACACTTTGAATGTGGGTACTATTCTTATTTTATCGAAAGTATTTGAGTTAACCCTACCTAATTGCATTTTATTCGAGAAAAGATAAGCAATCTATCTTTCCATAACCATTGTCCTTATAAAAAAACTATTCTTGTAATATGTCTAGTCAAAAATATAATGAAATCAACTTCTTTATTTTTTTTCTAGACCCTGCTAGGGTGTTAGTAATAAGAGTACTTGTTTCTTAAAATATTCGTATACATACACGAAAATAGGGAAAAGGGGTTAGATTTATCGACGGGAACAAAAGTAACAATAGTCTATTTAAAAACTAATGAAACCAGATTACAATAACATTTAATTTAGTGTAGTGTTAGGATTTGGTTTGATCGCTTCCATTTTATTGAATTCGAATGCTTCTTATCTTTGTCTGATCTTGAATTCAAGCTTACTTTTCTATAAGATTACGGAAAAGGGAAATATAACACGGAGAGCGATAATCAAAAGAAAAAGAGGAAGAATAACATTTTCAACCCTGGATTGCATGTTGGCAAATGAAAAACAAAAAGGGCAAAAGCTGTCCCTATAAGAGAATTTTTTTTTTTATTACGAAAATATTTTGTCGGAAAAAAATAATTGTTTTCAACAAAATAGGGTTTATTCCAATAGAGTTTTTGTCAAAAACTAGCTGGCATTTTTCTGACAAAATTTTCGTCGGTAATAGCCACATTTCGACAGAAATAGTTTTGATGGGGTCACTATTCATATGTGTGCTAAATTTATATTCGATGAAAAACTTTTCGAAAATATATTTTTTTTACCTATTGAACTATCCCTTGGAAGAATACTAGAATTTAGTAGGAAATAAATTTTTTTTCTTTTGGCAAAAATTTCTAGCAACTTCATTTTTTTCCCTTCCGTTAGAAACATTCTTTTGCAAGTAAAATTCTACTTTTTTCGATGAAATTTTTTGTCCGAAAAAACCTTTTTTCTTATAGTGTATTTTTCATCGGAGTGTAAGTAAATATTAAAGAATATAAATTTTGGTTTATAGATTAATAGAGTAGATCTACTCATGAGTTACACAGCTCATTCGATTCAATAGGTTTGACTTAAATAATTTTTTATATAATTTTTTATTTAAATTTAATTATAAAATATAAAAATATTAATATAAAAATAAAAATAAAAGTAAAAATAAAAATATTATTTAAACAATGAAATAGACCTAAAAGCAGGCTCGTTCCCGCCTAGCGCTAAGCTTGGCTAAGGGATGAAGAAAATTTTTAAGCATAATCAACCTATGAAGAGCCCTAATCAACAAGAGTTATGTACTTGAGGTGTCCATGTACTGGATTACTTGCTAATATTTTAGAGGATTTATAAAAAGATATTAGATTTAAAAAATGAGTATGAGTAAAAAAAAAAAAAAAAAGCTTAGGATTTGATTCTAACATTTAGGGCCTCACTTGCCCTTTTTTTCATTTGTATAATATATATTATATTTTTATTTATATTTATTATGTAGTTTATATAATATAAAGAATATATAGAAAATAATACAGTGCAAATGTTAAAAATTATGTTAAGCTATCTACGTTATAAAACTTAATAAAAAATTAAATTATTAAAAGTTAAATTTTTAAAAAATAAAAAAATATAATATGAATGAACTTAAATAAATCTGGATTACTTATTATAAATATTCGCAGACTTTTACAAAATTTGAAATCCATTTTAAACTAAAACTGATTTAAATAAACATAAATAATATTAATAATATATTTTAAAATAACCCAAATACAGGCATGAACCCTGTAGTTAGTATAAAGAATATTCTTTTATTTGAATTGTGCAAATCATTTTCTTACAAGGCCACGTAATGAATATCCCAGCTGATCTTTATAAAGTGCAACAGTAAGCACTGTTTTCTTTGTAAGATTCCCATTATAGAAAATGTTCAAACCCAATCCTCAAACTACCATAAGAAACATGGGGCAATGTAACACACACACGCACATACATATTAGGCCTATAAATAGGGCAGTTCGAGTTGATTTCGAGCAAGTCATATTAGATTTTTAAATTTTCAAGTTATTATCAAATTTAATTTGTTTTAGTTTCGAGTCAATTTAGATTTTAATCATTTTCAAATTCGAGTTTTTTGGTTTTGAATTATTGACATTTTTTATCAAATCAAACTAGGTCAAATTTAGATTCAAATAAATTAATCGAATTTTTTGAATTCGGATTAGAATTGACAAGTATATATACCTATATACACACACATACAATTGAAGCAATATTGCTTATTAAGTGGTGCATTTTCCTGGTAGATTTTATTGTTTTTTGACTTCTTGTGTTGCAGCATTAATATCCTGTTTCAGCAGATTGACTGCGTTCTTAAACTCATTGAACTCGTCAGCATGGAAACTTGGTGGGTTTGCCAGGTGTTGAATGTCTTTGAACTCTTCCCAGTATTTACGGGCATCTCTCTCTTTCTGCTCCATCAATGAAATAATAGCCTGGGAAAAATAATGTTTACAAAGCATAGCTGTGTTAGTTTAAAACCCAGTTTTTTTCCCTTGACATGGAAACAGTAAATTAGTTAAATTTTAAGAGCTAAGAATTGAGAAAAAAAAGGGAAAAAAATAAAAACTAAATTGATCTACAATTAGACCTCGAAATAGAGTCAAGAGATTTACTGATTCGAGTCAATTTCGATTTAGCTTGCATATTGTTCATCTAATAAAAAATATTTTTATTTAAATTTAATTATAAATTATATAAATATAAATATAAATATAATATTTTAATATTTTTAAATTATAAAATAAATTTAAAAATCGAATTAAACTCGAATAAAAAATTTAAAAAAATTCATACCGTAACCTATGAATTGCTAACATCACCTTATAAAGAGGACGTCTTGCATCAGGATCTCCTTCTTCTACTAAGCATTTGCACTTCAAAGCCTTTTGAACATCTCCCTACAGAGAAATTAGAAAAGCAAAAGTCAAATAAGAAACCTTTGTGCCAGCAGCTAGATGCACGCATATGCAATAATCTGAAGCAAATAGAAAGGAAAAAAAGAAATGTGCAGCATGTTATTAGTGTTATGTGTATATATATATATATATATATATATATATATATATATATAGATTCAACACAAATATATTTAACTTTTTAATAATTTTTTATATATTTAAAAAATCATATTCCTATATCTGAATTCAAATATGAGATGGAGAAAAATGTTAGATATGGGTATTTTAGAAAAATAAAAAGTTCAAGTAATAAGCTGCTTGGTAGCACTAAATAGATATGACAATATTAAATACGATTATATGAATATAACAAAAATAAAGTAATTAAAACGCGACATAACATGAATATATATCTCAAAATTTATATAATATAGATTATTAATAAATTAAAATCTATATAAATTTAAAATACCTAAAATACTATTATAATACGATAAAATACATGAATTGTCTGGTCCGTATTAGCAATAGAGGCTTTCTACCAACTCATGTTAGGAAATGGCTTTGAATTAAGCATTCAATGAAAGCAAAATTCCATACATGATAAATTAATTAAATTGTTTATGAAAATATTTTTATTGAAGTGAATAGTAAATAAATTATAAGAAAGAAAGAGAAAACCTTGTAGATGTACATTTCTGCAAGCAACATTCCAATCTCATAAGCTTGTTGTGATTTGCCCTTCTTTTGGGCCTTTTTCAATGCTTTTTTTAGCACTTTTATTGCTTCATCTTCTCTTCCACTCATTTCCAGCTTTCCAAGAACTTGCTTTCAAATCCAAAGCAGAGTGCACATTTAAACTCATATCTTAAACAAAATTTACAACAATCAAAATAACAAGATGAGTTTATACTTTATACCAATTAGAAGTGTAAAGGAAATATTTGTGCTTATAAATTATTCGGGTTCGGTTTAAAAAAATTAGAATTTAGTCTCATCATTTTTGAGTTGAGCTTAAGTTCGAATGAGCTAAATTCAAATATCTAATGCTTGACTCAAGTAATTTATAAATCTAATTAAATTTTTTTATTTTTAATATATATTTTTATTTTTATTCCTATTAAAAAACCTTAATGTGAACTTAAACTCAAACTCGAATACAAAATAATTAAGTAGGAAGTTAAACATGGGAATCAAGTTATTTTTTACTAGATAAATAAGCATGTTAGAGCTTGATCGAGCGAGTTCAAATAATTAGATTTTTATTTCAAATGGAGCCCGAATTTTAGAAGTGAAACTTAATTGAATCGAGTTTAAACTTTTAAAATGAAACTCAATCAAACTTAAACTAATCATCGAGTTTTAAATTTCAGGTCGAGCTCGAAATCAAGATTCTTACGATTTGGATTCCCTCGACTCTATTACACCCCTAATGCCGATCATGAAATTGTTAAAAAAAATGTAAAAAAGAAAACCTGAAGTTCCTTGAAATTGGGTTGTTCAATCTCAAGTAGTCTCTCCAGCTCTTTAACATCAACATCTATTTGCGTTGCTTTGCTTCGATAATTCTGATAATCAACCAATCTGTCCAAAGCCAATTTACCACCATGGATGGCAGCAAACGACATGGACCTTGGTAGATTCTGCTCAGGTTTCCTGTTCCAAACACGACCACTCACATATCTCCAACCAAAACCAATACAAATACCTCCGATGATGACGAACGGTGTCGCTACCACTGCTACCGTTCTATAATTAGTCTCCGTATTGATCTTCTTACCCGAGTTCGCCATGCGAGACCTGCAACTTCTTGGGAAGGAAAAACGTTTTTCCTTTTTCTTAGGTAATGGATGTGTTTTATAGATTACAATTCATCTAATGTCGAAGTTGAAGGGAAATTTGAAGAGAAAACTGAAAAATGGGGTCATCTTAGGAGGTCAAAATATCCTGATTTATAGCTTGCTTGATGAGCAAAGAATATATATATGTGTGTGTGTGTGTGTGGGTGTTTGTGTCTATGTGTGTATATAAACTTGGAATCAGCTGAAGCTCAAGGAAAAACTTGATTATTCCTTGCCCTTCCCGACGGGTCAGCTAAAGAAAAATTTGTTGAATTAAAAGTTTAAAAAATCAGGGTTCTTAAAGTTAAATAAGATTAATGCCTTGCTTCAACTTGTTTAAAGATAAAATATACTTAATTTCTTTATCCTTTTAGGCTATTTAGCTTAAAATATTTAGTGATTTAACATTTCACAAATCAGTCTTTAAATGGAATCTGCAATCAAATGATGCTTTTCTTGACAATCTTGATTATTTATGCAAATATAGGAGCAGGAGTAGTAACTTTTTATTCTGAAATCTTAATTTAAAGCAATTGCCAATCAATAGTAGTAAAATACTTAAATCAACAAACAACACTAAGGGAAAAGAAAAAAAAAACAATTCTTCATGGCCCCCTGGCAAGCACTTCCCTTCGCATGCCTTACATTACCATTACAACACCAGCTTCCACCAAACTTCATGTTTTGGCTTCAGCCATAGTTTTATATTATCAGTTTCTAGCGGTTGTAGTAACCGCCGGTGATATCATTATTTCTATATATATAGTCTCGGACCTCTTGCACTTGACGGGTCTAATTCAATGACTTCTGGAAACGGGAAAGGGTGGCGGCAGAGTTGTTCATTGGGCAATTGGGGGTTTCCTTGCCTTTGCCTTGCGCTCTAAGCATCAACAGTTTCCTCTGCAAGATGAACTTTAGAGCTTTTGCCGGTCCTAAGCTGCAGGTTTATCAGAAAACCTGCATCGATCTTTCCGACATTCAGCACGGAGGAAAATAATAGCACATTTCAGCTGGCTAATTTTTCCAGGATTTGCCCAATTCATAACTTTTGCTTGGTAAGATAAAAAGAAATTTAAAAAGATAAAAAATTAAAGAAAGAGGAAGGTGAAAAGATTAAAAATATATGTTTTTTTCTATTGGTGTGACCGATAGAAAAGATGAAAAATTGGAAAGAAAAATATATTTTTTTTCTTGCCATTGCTTAGTATGATTAAAAAATAAGTGAAAAGAAATAAAAATTATATTGTTTTACTACTATAACTTTTATAAATTAAGATGAAAAAAACTATATTTAAAAAATATGGATAATCTTATAAATATACATACTTAACCCACGTCACTCTTATTTTCGTTTATTTTTTTTCTAATTTGGAATGATGTATTTTTGTTAATAAGTGTAGAACATGAAAATCTTTCTTATTTTTTCCTTCACTTTTCTTTCTAACCAAACATACTCAAAATTCATTATCTCTTCATTTTTTCACTCTTTTCTATCCATACTTTTATTTTTTCACCTAATTAAGCACATTCTTTAAGTCTCAGTTTCTTTGCAAGCTAGCTGCATTGTCAAACAAAAAAGAGGTGAAAAAAGAGGTGGTTCATTCAAGTTGTTTGCCTTTATGGGTATGTCTTAGAATTCATCAATAATTGTTTCAAAGCCTTTGAGAAAGGCTTAAAAGTTCTAAATTTTACCATTAAGCACTAAATTTGACATGGTCAAAGAGATAAATCTTGTACTATTTAGTCTATTAACTTTCTTTTGTTGATTTATTAGTTCTCGTCTACTGTTTTTGATGAGGCCAAACTCCTCCTTTGATTGTCAATGCCAATGGTGGTCACGCAGCTAGGAGACTTGCAAAACTCCTGCCAACATGACAGGTGGTCAGTCACCTAGACTTGCAAAGAGACTAGTTCCCAAGATCCATCGGAGGGATGTCACCTTATGGCTTATATTATTAAAACTCATAGTGAGTATTGGATATAGATATATGTTTGATTAGATTTATTTAAAAGTGAAAATACTTGACAAGCTTGGCTTGTAAGAGTTAGTTTTGAAAAAGATTTTCACAAATTTGAGCTGACTTGATCTGTATTATTATTTAATAATAAAAATATACAATTATTAATATCAAAATAATATAGTTAGCAACGAAACAAACTTTAGATCAACTCAAACCTAGGCAAAAAAAATTCAAATATTTAAGGTTACATTCAAAATATTATAAAATTTTTCATATGTTTAAAAGATCATGCCCAATTCTCTGTATCTATATTAGATAATACATTATACATAGATGTAGGACATAAATACTTAACAAAAAATATTAAAAATTTGAGTAATATTGCCTATGACTTCTAACTGGCATAACAAGGAAGGGGAGTTGGGAAAACAAAGAAAAAGAAAAATCAAATAAAACTAATTCCTTGAAATTATGAGCCCAAAAAGTGGTTGGAAACACAAGAAATCCATGATTCAAGTTAAATAATATGTCACGTATTTCACCATTTAAGCTAGGTTTGCTCATAAATTTTATTTTTAATAATTAGAATCGAGTATCGTAGTGTAACACATAGTAAATAATTTTAAATTAATTATAAATAAAATGTGCATACATGTAAAATAAATAAAAAAATATTATTCATATTATTAAGATTCGGTACTATAGCATAACTAAAATATGATTGTTTTTTCCAATTCTTAACATGATCATTAATATATAATTTTAAAATATATATTTTTTAAAATTTTTTCTTAATTTATTTATTAAAAATATAAAATTTTCATATTATTTTAGGTTTAAAATATTTAGATATATTTATAAATTTTTAGGTCAAAACCATATCAAAATTGCATTTTAGATAAGTGGATCTGATCAGTTATTAATTGGGTCTAGTCCAAATTCATAACATTTATATTATAGTATATGGTATGTATGACATAGTTCCATGATGCAATAGATTCTCTATATAAATATGTATCAATTTTGTAATGAATCAAATAATATCGAATAATACATATTGAATTATCGGGGGATATTAATAATTATGCTTTCATATCTCCTAAATATATAATGAAATTGCAGAAAAATCGTTTGCAGTTAAATTAAGCTGGATGCTATTGTTGGAACTTTATGTATTTCATGTTTCCCACCAAGTAACAACATTCTTCTTCATATCTAATCTTTCAAATTCACGTGCTCTACCCTGGGAACCAACAAAATTGACCGTCGGTTGCCTTAAGCTCGCATGGGTTTGGGTGACAAGGAACCAGGAGGGCAACCCACAACCCATAAAAGCAAACAACTATAATTGACCAGGCACCCAATTGTCAAGTCACGCTTGGGCTAATTCACGTGAAGGGCTCAGCCCCTATGTCCCCTAGTGGTCTCTCTGCTCAATCTTTATAAGTGCTATGATATTTATTATATTTATAATTATAAATATAATATAATAAAAATACATAAATAATCATAATTTATAATTTAATTATCATTTTTTTCTACTATCATAAATTATGTATGAGAAATATTAATTCGTGTCATTAAAAATATGTTAAGATGATATATTTAAAAATAAAAATATAATTAATCTATCATTTTTACTTGAATTAATTAAAAATAATATATTAAATATTAAAAATTTATTAAAATAATAAATAAATAATTATTAACCAGTAACTCTAAGCATTGTTTAAATGAACCCATCATATATAAATAATAATATCTCTCCCTCCCTGCCTCACTTTTCTTTTTCCTTGTTGCTGCTCTTTAGTCAAAGCTGCGGGTAAATATGATAATTTTATATTTATATTATATTTATTTATTTTTATATAATATAATTCTATTTAAAATAATACATATATATATATAAATTTAATAAACTAATAATTAAAATAAATACACTAATCTATTAATTTTATATTTATATTACATTTGTATATTATTTTAATTTTTAAAGTATTTATAATATTTAATATTATAATGTTCAAAGTCATTAAGTTCAACTGCCTGTATTAATCTTTGCCCATGGGTTAACCAGGTGTCAAACAAACCGCAGCTGTCAACGCCCAACAACACGGCAAATAACCACGCGTGGATCCTTCTCCATGCATCTGTCTCGGACCACTTTGCGAGGTGGGGTTCCAACAAGTCAGCCAGTCAGCCAGTCAGTCACAAATTACTATGAACAAAAAAAGCTGCACAATCAAAGTTCATAAAAACAATTGTTAGCAAACTCTAACAAGCCAATAATTCCTCTTGATTTCCCACCATTATTTCTTTTTTTTGAATTATATGAATTCAATGACCTTTAGTCCAATCCTACTATTGATTTTTTGCTCCCCAAGGAAACTCCACAAAATGGCAATGCCTACCTAATTGTATTGGTTTTCACATTCTTTAATTCTCACCTTGATTTCACCTGTTCATATTTATGGATTTTGTGATAATTAATATCCAAAAACTTAAAGATTTTATTTAGATAGATGATAAAATTAGTTTCGATAAAATTAATATTAGTGGTGATGATATTAATATTTATTATAATAGTAAAATTGAGTACTATAATCATAAAATTAAAATTATCGGTGGATTGATAAAATGATAATGAAAAATGATTATTAAAAATATTAATATAAAAGTATATTTATAAATTATTGTATGTATATTTTAATAATATTTGCATTTAAAAGTTTAAAAATATTGTTTTGTATATATTTAAATATTTAAATTAATTATTATATAAGTATAAAATTCATTTATTATTTAAAATAAATACATAATTTAAAATTTTTAAATAAAAATATAATATTAAAAATAAATATTCTAAATAAAAATTAATAACATAACAAATGATTAAATGGGAAAAGGAGTAGTAGAGGTGTTCATCATAGGATGGGTTGGTTAAACTTAAGTACTATATTAATACTAGTTATACTTGTCTAAGCCCGACTTAATTAAAATATGAATATCAAATTTTATTAAATCTCATCCATATTTGTAAATAGATAATTCAAATTCGTTTAAGTTTGCTTATATTATATTTTTATTATAGATATTTAAAATTTAATATTTAATAATTTAATTTTTTTAAGTTCAAAAAAATAACTTAATATATATTTTTAATTTGTATACTATAATATTATATATATATATATTTTTATATAATAAAAATTATATTTAATATATTATATAATTGTAATATAAATTGAGTCAAGTTTAAGCCTTTAAACGTTAGAGCCAAGACTCATTTTATTTTTTAAATAGGCCAAACTCTTTTATTTAAACTCATTTTTAAATTTAATATTTTTACTCATAATTATTTTAAATATTAAATAAATCTTTAAATTTAAACTAAAATCTGACCTAAGCACGTTAATTAGTGACGACCACAAGAACCGAACGTCTGAGCGTCATTGAAATGATAATAATGAGTTATATTATTTGGAATTTTAATTTTTTTAAAAGTATTTATGTTAAATATTTATTCTATATTCATTTAACCTAAAGTATAGGGGAAGTACATTGTCGCAGCAGGGCAAGGCTAAGCTACACGCCACAGGTACCGGGCACGCAAGCAAGATATAAAGGCATGAAGCTGTAGTTCGTTTGACAAACAATTAAATTAACGAACGAAAGCTTGCCACGTCTTATTGCTTCAAAGACTAACCCTGACGTTCCACGTGTCACAAGCAGAACATCGCATGGGTGACCGGGAGTTGAACATGAGCTTAAAATTATGGCACGTGGGCTACACAGTAGAAATTCGTTAAAGTTTGACCAATGGCTTTTTTGACGACCCAGAAAGATAAGGCCGGCCCCGGGAGCCCCATAATCAATAGAGAGAGAGATGCAGCCAGCAAGCCACCTCGATTTCTTCGGCGTTTTTAATTATGGAAAAATGTTAATTGATAAATTTAAATTTAAATTTAATTAATTTATATAATATTTAATATTTAATATTTAATATTTAATATTTTTGAAATTTTTTTATTTTTAAGTTATAATTTTATTTGTAAAAAAATATTAATCAGATTGTATGATTAAGGTGATAATATGTAATTAATGATTTTTTTAATTTAATAAATATAATATATTAAATATTTAAATATAAAAAACTACATGAAAATTATTAATTAAATAATCTTTACAAATGCTTAATTATTTGATGGATTTTGTTAATGTGTTTTTACTTTCTTTTTTTTTGGATAAATACATATTTTTATTTTAATGGGAATTCCAATAGGGAGAGGGTGTATAGAGAGGTAAAGTATTTACTTAGTCATAGAAAATTAACATCAATAAATTCGAAGATATAATATTCAATATATATATATATATATATTTAAATTTTAATATTCGTAATTTTTTTTATTTTTAATTTTTTTATATTCAAATATATATATATAAATATTAAATCAATGTTTTCAAAATTTTGATTCCAACTTGTAATGAATGAATCCACAACCATTAATTACATTTATAGGTAATGAACCAGTACTGCGTTTGTTATTGGTTAATTATTTGCAGGGAATTGGATTGAGACAGAAGCCTAAAGTTTTCATATCCTTTCCCTGTTTATCAATGGTGCTCTCAATAGCTGAGTTTCTTTTGGCCAGAAATTGGCATTGTTCATTTGCACGGGTCTGGTGCAGGTCCTTGACCAAAGAGCAAGACTTTATTCTTGACTGTACTTTGATAAAGAAAGGAAAATATTAATCTGGATCCCTACGCACTAGTTAAAGGTGATAAATTTTAAAATATATAATATATAATTAATGTATTATTTTTTTTAAATATATTGAAAATAAAGTTTTGAATGAAAAAAATTAAAATAATAAATAAATAATCTTTAATGAATACTTATAGAAATTGATTAAACGGATCGATAAAGAAATTAATAGCCATATATTGATTACCAATGTAACATCCATTTTCTTATAGCAATTTAACGTATCTGCAATTGCAAAAAGCAATTGCTGCATTTTACAGAAAATGACATATCAGCTTTCCGGAAATAGGGAGGGGCCGAGGAATGGAGAGTGGAGAGCCCCCCCCCTTCCCCCGGGGCATGGTGGCCCCTTGTTCCTTCAATTTTCCTTTCACATTCAAAGAATTTCTTCATCAAATTTGACATTTATAATGCATGATTTTTATTGTTACTATTATTATGGCTATTTCTCCATCATATGTTAATGATGTTAGTCAATAAAGCAATCCGCTGCCGACTGAGAATTATGATACTGTTAATGGATTCTTGGAGATAGCATATTAAAGAAAATTTAGTCATGTAATGTCATTTTTGAAGAAGTTAATTAGATAAGAGTTAGTGAGATTAAAAGTAAATTACAAATATCAAATAAATAAATAAATAAATAAAGCAATGTGCTAGATAGAATTAAAGTCCGAGCATTGATTAAGGACTTTTATTCTTTAAGTACTAAATCGATGAAATTTAAAGGCAAGTTATAAATTAATATTTTTTTAATTTTATTTTTTAAAATAATAATATTATATCTTAAAATTGATATGTATCAACCAATTTTAATACCGACTATATTGGTCTAAGCACCCACAAGAACTAATTAGCCAATAAGCAAAGAAACTCTAGTTCCTTATCTACCAGAGTTTTATATTCATGAAAAGCACTTTAAAAGTAAAATATTAAATGTGACTTTAAATATCTTATAAAAGTGGCTAATAATCTCTTAGTTTAATGGTTAGAAGAGTGAGCATTCCCCCCCAACCTCAATTTATCAAAAAAATATAAATTTTTTAAAAATGATTATATAAATTAATTAACTAATAATTATTTGTTAATTTTTTTATTATTTTTATTTCTATTTTTTTTATGCCAACTAATAACCTATATATATTATATAAAAAAAATTCCTAGTTTAACTCTGAGACTAGATTAAAAGTTCCTTGTTTAGCTATGATACTAGATTAAGAAAAATCTTTGTGAAGAGAATTTCTAGATGTATTTTTTTTCATTTTAACTAATTTTTTTAATGGTAAGACTATCTATTTAGCTTAATAGGTTTGAATCGTATTAGTTTGGATTAAAAAAGAATTTTTTAATTCAGATAAGTCTAATTACAGTTTATTAATTTAAAAAATTTATTTAAATTTAATTACAAAATATCTAAATATTATTATAAAATTAATATTTTAATACTCAACCCAATATGAGCATAAACAAAGAAAATAACAAAAAAAAAATCAAATTATGGTCCAAATTCAAACCAGCTCTTTCGAAGTTTGATACTTAGAAAACGTCAATCTTATTATTTGGTCGCTAATGATGATTAGCAATGATTCCAAGAAATACCTGTCTAACTTTTGTTTTGATGCATATGTCTAAGCTGATTGGAATGTCAATGTTCCACATTTCGAATAAAATATCTTAATGAAAATCATCTTTATATATCAAATTTCAATTTTACTAATTTTATTTTAATAGAAGTGATTATCACATTGGTTTCGTCATCATGATATCTAGTTTAGATCTTTAATTTTTTTTAATATGCCGTCAAAGAATATGATAAATAAAACAAAATTAATTATGTATTTCTTAGTGTCCTAAATTTCTTTTTTTTTTAAAAAAAAATGTAATGTCACCTTACAAATGATGTGTCAATATCACGTAATTAATATTAAATTATAGTGTGGGTCACGTAAATTTTATCGTTAATCTCTAATGATTGAGTGATAAAAAGATATTTAAAGATGGATGATTAAATATGTGATTTACAAATTTTCATTCATTTTGTTCATTTAATGATTTGTTTTACAATATGCATAAATCAAACATAAGTTTTATATTGACTTTAAAAAACCCATCATATATATTTAAAAATATTCTTTAATGCATTTTTAAGAAATTTTTTTTAAAAGATGATCGTAATTTGAAAACATAAAAGAAAGGGCAGTGATATTAAGATTTAAATTTTAAATTTATTAAAGATAACTGTATAAATCAATTAAGATAACCATCGAATTCTTTAACAATCATTTCGTAAATAAAATAAGAGATAACTTTTTTTGTATTTCTTCCATCCTAGAATTTAAATATAAGATTTTTCAAGTTGAAATCTTTAATGAATTTTAGTTACTCAATTGAGATGTTTTCTTTAGAAAACCTTAAATTTTTATCAAAGTTAAATTGTTTAAAAATAAAATCAAATTCAATCATAAGAGGTTAAGAAAGCTGGCTAAAACAAAGGGCTAAGAACCACCCTGTCCAATAAAAAAAATGTCCACACCACATTCAAATGCAATTTACTCTTTTTCTTTTTCTTTTTTTTCAATTTTAAAAGCTAATTATGTTTTGGTTTTACCAATCAAAGTCTAAAACCCACCTTTTTTTCCCCCCTTTCTTGCCCTTTTTAATAAACAATTTTAATGGGGTCAGTCTTTAGACTTCTTCAAATTCCTTTGCTCATATCCTTAAGGTACTCTTTTATTTTAGTGTTTCTGAAATAGTTTATTTTGACATAGGCTATTTATTTCATTCAACACGACCAAAGAACTAGAGTGTAACAACTAAAGTAATTTTGGCACGTTCTATCAAATTCAAAGTTATCAACTTTTTTATTTATTAATTTGTTTCATCGTTAGTTGTTCTTTTTAGACTATCACTATATAATAAGAAAATAATTCTATTAGATCTTACAAATTTTTTACATAAAAAAGTCATAGTTTGAGAATACGAAAAAAAAAATATAAATATTGAGATTAAAATTATAGATTTGTTGAGTACCACCCCTTTAAGTATTGAATGTATATATTTTTTTAATTTTCTTTTTAGCTTATTACAATTTCTCCTCTTGATATAATTTTCCTCTTTATAAAAAGTTAGCATAAAATAATACTTTTTAATTTTAATGTTTTAATTTTGTTCTTTTAAAATTATATTTATTTTTTATCGAAAAAAATATATATATTTTAACGATTAATTTGGAAGTCTTTGTATCCTTAACGGTTTAACTTTTCTAGTCTTATAGGATAAAAAATTATATTTATTAATTTTTCCTTTTACTATTCATTTGAAAGTCCTTCTAAAATTTTTATTTTAAAAGTTTATGAGATTAGTTACTATTTATTAATATATTATTTGTGTGTATGATAGAATAAGTATAATATCATTTGGCCCTCCAAAATTAAATATCAAGATCCGTCACTAATCAAATCATCGATTTTCAATTGAATCAATCTAACCGTTCAATCTCTCTTTTTTTTTTTTTTTTTTTTTTTTTTTTTTTTCATCTTTCTCTTCAACCCTCAAAACCAAGTCTTCAACTGCAACAAGTAAAGAAGT